>JASANB010001469.1:0-72160 GCA_030248155.1 Sabatieria punctata
TGGGAGAGCGCACAACACTACTAATTAATTGCCAACTTTGAGCGCAAACAAATTCTCTTCGCCTCTTTCTTATTGCGTTCTTGGGGTGTATGCGTGTTGGTGTTGAGCGAGATCTCAAAATCTCAGAAAAGCACAAATTTGTTTTTCTTCCTCTGTCGGTTTGAACTGTCCTCCAGGCTTTCGAAGCAAAGACATTGACCATATACTCGGCCGGGGGGGTGGGTGGGTCGTGATCCAGACCATACGTATGATTTTGCGTTTGCCCCCACCACACTTAGGCCTTACCCCCGTTCCAGGGCCCCACACCCGATTTTTCCTCTACGCACTCCGATACACTATCTGGCAGCTGACATGGGAAAAGGGGTTGATACCTCAGGCTCTGTCCTACTCTCCCCTCAGAAGCTTGAAGTAAATTGACAGAAATCGGACTTTTTTGAAACTTACCACCATTCCCTCCCCTTTATTGCGAATTCTGCCCCATCAAACGAAACATGTACTAGGGGGTTTGGGGGTTACCCCCCCCCCCCTGCTGGAAAGGCCAACCCCCCACCCCGAGACAGGTTAAGGACCCCCGACCAAAAAAAATACAAGTACTAGTAGTGGCTCCGGTAAGTAACCGGCTGACAAGTACTAATTTTTGGCCTAAAATTAACTTGAAAAGCCTTTGGAAACGGAATTTGGCGTTTCCATGCTGATATTAAAGAGAAATCGGTGTTTTGGAGCTCTTTTTGTCAATTTTTTTGCTTGTTTTAGCTTTAAAACGCTATTTGGCAACAAAATATCGATTTTTAGCGTCCTTACTGAAAAACGTGCTAAAAACGCATTTCTAGGCGTTTTGGAACTTTTCTGAAAATTTGGGACTACCTGCGGACGACACATAAGGCCCCACCTGAAATTTCTCACGGTGTGGAGCTGTTACATGTCACCACCCCGTCCTACAGAATTTGGGCTCAGACCCCGGCCGGCGCGAAACAATCCTCACCGGTCGACAGGAGTGATTTGTTGTTACATCTACTTAACCTGAATTCGCGGAAGTACTAAAAACCGCTAATCTACGCTTAAATACAGTTAACGATTGCGGGGAATTGTAGCAATTTTCGTGATTTTAAATCGTAAAAAATCTGTCCAAAATTGCGTCCAACAAAAATCTAAAGGTGGTATGAACATGGTTGGTATTTGAGGCAGATCCCTGTTATACAGTCTGGCAGTCAACACACATTTATGGTACCGACACCATATAAGGTGCCGGTACTATAATAGAATGCCACTAGCCTAGGTACCGGTACCGTAATACAGTGCTGCACAAAAAATGTCCTCTCCACTTTTCAGTGCTCACTAAAATAACTCTTTTTCACTCAATTCTCAACGAATTTGGAGCAAATTTTCAGGGTAGGTGCCCAATTAGTCCGGCTACTTGTGTTACGGTTTCGGCGCGAAAATTCAAATTTTGTCGGGAAATTTAAACGAAAATCCGAAATTCATATGGTCCCATAAAAACGGCTCTTACTCAAGAAATACTAGCTACGCCCGTTAAATTACGGCCGCTTATAGACACAATATAATGCAATTTTATGTAGAAGTTTCAAAACCCTCGCTCAAAGTAGGCGCGAGAATCCGATTTTCAAATTTGGCAAAAAATCGGAATTTATCCATTTCCAAAGCTAACATTTTGAGGTTCACTAAAATTACCCGTTTTCAGTCAATTCTCTGCCAATCTGATTCAAATTTTTAGAATAGGTGCCCAATGGGTCTGGCTAACTCTGCTAGAATTTGGGCGCGAAAATTCAAAATTTGGCGGGAAATTTAAACGAATATGTGAATATCATAAAATGGTCTCATAAAAACGGCTCTTACTCAAGAAATACAAAAGCTATTCTGTTGAAATCATGGCCGCTTATAGACCCAACATAGTGCACCTTTATGTAGAAGTTTCAAAACCCTCGCTCGAAGTACGCGCGAGAATCCGATTGTCAAAGTTGACAGCAAATCGGGATTTATCCATTTCCAAAGCTAACATTTTGAGGTTCACTAAAATTGCCCGTTTTCAGTCAATTCTCTGCCAATCTGAACCAAATTTGCAGAATAGGTGCCCAATGGGTCCGGCTAACTCTGCTAGAATTTCGGCGCGAAAATTCAAATTTTGGAGGGAAATTTAAACTACAAAGTATCGTACAAAAATTGTTCTTACTAATGTTTAAATTTCCCGCCAAAATTTGAATATTCGAACCGAAATTCTAGCAAAGTTAGCCAGACCCATCGGGAAACATTGCCCTGCAAATTTGGTACAGATTGGCAGAGAATTGACTGAAAACCGGGCAATTTTAGTGAACCTCAAAATGTTAGCTTTGGAATTGGATAAATCCCGAATTTCTGCCAAATTTGAAAATCGGATTCTCGCGCGCATCTTTTGAGCGGGGTGTTCCTAAAAGCGCACATTCCATAAGCGCACTTCCCATAAGCGCACGCTCAGAAAGCGCACATATAGTAATGTGAAATAAAATGCCTGTTCTGGGCATATAGAGCTTTACTGTATATATAAAGGCTTTTAGATGCCCGTCTCAGTTGTAACAGAGTCCACCACTGTTGCAAGTATAACAGTATGCACTGAAGAGTTTGATTGTTTTGTGTGAGTGTTTTTTGTGTTCGCATTGTGTAGTCGCCTTCGAGTGATTGTTTTGTGTGATCTCGAGCAGCAGCAGCAGTGGCAGACCGAACAACGGCGCCTGTGATCGTCTGCTCGCCCAGTACCTGTCTCATCCCGAAAGGCTCCTGTGAAAGAGGAAGCGGCTAAAGGCTACCGGGACGGAACATTTACTTGTGCGCTTTTTTGTGCGCTTGTGCCTTTCTGAGCGTGCGCTTATGGGAAGTGCGCTAATGGGATGTGCGCTTATGGGGTGTGCGCTTGTGATTTGTGCGCTTTAAGGATACGCCCCTTTTGAGCAAGGGTTTTGAAACTTCTACATAAAATTGCGCTGTATTGGGTCTATAAGCGGACATGATTTCGCGAGGCGTAGCTTTTGTATTTCTTGAGTAAGAGCCGTTTTTAGGAGACCCTATGATTTTCGCATTTTCGTTTAAATTTCCCGCCAAATTTTGAATTTTTAGCGCCCAAATTCTAGCAGAGTTAGCTCGACCCATTGGGCAGGTACTCTGGAAATTTGGTTCAGATTAGCAGAGTATTGACTGAAAACGGGCAATTTTAGTGGACCTCAAAATGATAGCTTTGGAAATGGATAAATTCCGATCTTTTGCCAACTTTGAAAATCGGATTCTCACGCGTACTTTGAGCGAGAGTTTTGAAACTTCACATAAAATTGCACTATATTGGGTCTATAAGCGGACGTGATTTCACGGGCGTAGCTTTTGTATTTCTTGAGTAAGAGCCGTTTGTATGAGACCAAATGATTTTCGCATTTTCGTTTAAATTTCCCGGCAAAATTTGAATTTTCACGTCGAAACTGTAACACAAGTAGCTGGACTATTGGGCACCTACCCTACAAATTTGGTTCAAGTTCGTTTGGAGAATTGAGTAGAAAAACAGTGATTTAAGTGAACCCGAAAAAGTGGAGAGAATTTCCATTTTTGTGTACTGTTGTATGGTATCCGGTACCAAAAACGGCGTTAAGTGCCCCACTGTCATATTGGCATGCATGTAACTAGCAAGGTCATCCACCAATGAGGGAGGGTTTTTGAGGCGTCGGTCGTGGGGGCTACCAGAAAAGGCTAAAAATTGTAACTTTCGGCTATTTAGGCTCGAATACAGCTAAAAGATGCTGTTTTACAGCTGATTTTGGCAGTGTTAGTGCCAGAAATTAAAAATATTTTATAAATTAAACTTGCCAAGAAAAATCGGATGGAGTTTAGAACAATCGTGTCGGGTAGGGGGTGTGTGCAGACCGGACCCCTGTACGTACGGTTATGTATGTATGAGAACGATACCGAGTTATCGGTCACCCCATTGAAACAACTAGAGTCCAGAGCGAATCATCGATTCCAGCGCCAATCACAGAAGTTTATCCGACCGAATCAGCCTATTATCCAGGCGCTTCCGATTTTTTAATCTGTCTGCCCGGTCTATTTGACGACGAGAAAAGGTGATCGGTTTAACGGAGAAAAAGAGATGCACCAGCTTGCATTGCAATCGCAATAAAAGTGACTTGTTGCCGGCCGGCCGGCCTATCTGTGCTAGATTATAGATGACCCTGAAATATACGCGTTTATTCGCTTATCAAGTTAAAGCGAAACAACGGTTTCAGCCGAAAGCCACCCAATCGATCGAATCTAACGAGGGCGCCTATTTGACACCTTTTTTTTTCCTTCACAACCCTTCCTTCCAATGCACCTGTAGCTTGGCACAACACTTGTTCTAGTTTGTCCTAGATGCCTTGGCACGAACGACACTATAATACGCCCTAGTTGATTGAGGGACTGACTGACTAATCTTTTTCTGTCTCTCACTGACCGTCGAATTTTAAACGAAAAACTAATTTTAGGGCCGATTATTATTATTATTATTATTTAGTCCCGTTCTTTCGTTTTATACTGGCTGGTAGGTTGGTTTTTGCTGAAAAACAAAACAAGTTCTGCAATTCGCCGATTTGCAGATCTATTTCGTTTGAAACGCGCGATCTTTCGTTCATTCATCATCTACTGTACAGGCGTCCATGTATGGGACGGGGAAAATATACCGTGCATTATGTGTACCTTTTAATCTTTGGGTTGGTTAGAGAGTATAAAATCGCTTTTTAAAAAAAACTTTCGCCAAAATTTTGGATGGGTTTTTTACCGAAATTTGCTGGTTTTTTTTGCGAAAAATAGGTCGCCAAATTTAGAGGGGTCGGGGCAGCTGCAGGGTCGCGTCTACCGGCAGGGAGGTGGCTTGGCCATCCGAGGGGGTTTGATCGGTGAGGGTGCAAAAGCTCCCCAATCGAATTCCTTCTAATGTGTACATCGACCAATAAAATGGCATTATGACACGCTAGAAATTTTAGCGTCTCTTATCTTGTAAAAAAGTGCAAGAATGACACGAAAAATTGCTTTCAAAAAATTTATGTACATGTAACAAACAGTTTATCCTTCGAAAAGGAATATTGGTTGATTGCAGACATGGGCTAGCATTTTCAGCTGAGAGGTAGAATTTTCAATTCCTGAGGGCGTCGTAAGCCAAAAGGTCCGATTTCAGACTAAAATCAAGGTTTTGGATAATTCTGAAGCTTTAATAAGCTATTCTGAGCTCATTTACACCTAATCCGGGCATATTTTTATCATAATTTTCTATACAAAAATTCTTCAAAAATTCCTGCGGAGGTGGCGGCCGGCTGAAGGGGTGGGTCCGAGCCTGAGGCCAACCCCTCAGCCCCCTTTGCCCATGTCTGGTTGATTGTAGTCTGAACCAAAGTCAAGGGGATGGGCTAGAGTACTACAGTCGCCTAATACCACGCAATTAGCTCAGAGCCAGGCCATGCCCTAGGGGAGGGTTTTACCTCAGGTGCGGGGTCAAGGGGGTTTCGCCCAGAGCGGAGTCCAAAATTTCAAAAAGCTCCTTGGAAATGCGTTTTTGATTTTTCGCTAAGGACGCTAAAAATGCTCTTTAGCTGCGAAGTAGCATTTTAGAGCTAAAAACAAGGCAAAAATGAGAGTAAAGGTTTGCAAAAAAACCGTTTTATCTTAAATGCCAGCAGTGAAAACGACACACGGTTTTTCAAAGGTTTTTCAAGCGAATTTTAGGCCAAAAATTAGTGATTTCTGTTTCTGAGCCGATTTGTTGAATACTGGAGCCGCTACTAGTACTTAGCGATCGACCGGAACCAAAATTTTCGCCGGAACCGGAACCGGAACCGGAACTTTTTCAATATTTGGTCCAAAATTTATCGAAACGTGGTTATAGGCACGTCGTGTACAAATTCCTGTTATAAACATCAGCAGAAGTTCAAATCAACAACAGAATGCAAGACTTTTCAATAACAGTAGTCAAAAGAGCACGCAAATTGTACTTCAGAAAGAGAAGCTTTTCAACATTTTCAGGTTTCAGCTTTGATCTGTCACCTTCGGAGATGTTTTTAGCTGCCTTAAAAACGCAGTTGTTAAAATTTTTTTGAGGCCAAAATTTTCTTTTTTAAAAAATTTAAAAAAAGAAAATTTTTTTTTGAAAATCGTCTTAAATGGGTCCAGCATGCTAGTACAGATAGTTACAACAAATTTTCCACTTTTGCACCTTAAATTAAGTTTATTCGACGAAAAGTGACAATACAGCTCTAAACACTGCCTGCATAACTGCATAATTTCATAATTGTCTTCAGAAGGCCTTCTAATGATCCCATAACATGAGAAAACTATGATTTCTCCATTCATGCAAATTCTACTGCCACCACTGAGCTGCGCACTTTATTAAGCAGACGCAACCAATACTTGATGGCTGAATATCGTGAAAATAGTGAATGAAAATAGTTTCAGTTCCGGTACCTTTCACCGGAACCGAACCGGCTCACCGATGCGGCCGGAACCGGAACCGGAATTCCGGTCGATCGCTACTAGTACTTGTATTTTTGGGTCGGGTCGAGTTCAAATCTTCGGCGGGAAATTTGATTTTTTGACGAAATTTTCTCTAAAAAATCGTAATTTTCGGCTAAACTTCAAATTTTTAGCAAAAATCAAGGTTTTGATAAAAAACGGCTCAAAATCTAGTTTTACAGTAAAATAATTGTCCAAAAATCGGAAATTTTCGACGAAAATCTAGGGTTTAGTGCGTAGTTAGCAAAATTGGTTGCACTGGTGCCTTATGAAACGCACAAGAAGACTTCCTAACACTTCTAGAAATGAACCATTCAGTAGAGTTTTATTTTTATCCCCCTTTGCGGTGGAGGTAGGAAGAGAAAGTCTGTCAAAAATAAGCGAAGCTAATGAATTATATACCAAAACTGTATATTTTGTGCTCAGAATACTTTTTAAATGCGTTTTTGACGGCTAAATTTTCAAAATTTTCTCGGCCCTGGTCGGGCAGAAGCCCAACCAGGCCACTTTAAACTACTAAAACTTGTAATTTCTCTTAATGTGGAATGGAATGTGTTTTAAACGCGTTTTTATGGCCAAATTTTGCTAAATGTTCTTACTCTGGTTGGGCAGCGGCGCAACCAGGCACTTTCAAATTTTTACACCTCTTTCCGAAATCCTGGATACGCCACTGCTGGAAGCCACATGCATTATGAAAAGCACTTAGGGTACGTGACGTGACGTCATAAGTATCGGTTCCTTTCCGTTCTTAATGTATGTGGTTGTTCTGCTACCTAACGTATGAGAGCCCGTTGCGTTCTTGTTTCACATCCGGGCTAATATGGTTGACTACTTTTATTGTGGAATATTCCCAGATCGTAAGGTCTGTTGCAAGCGCCCTTTACGTTAGTTTTGTGGTGCTGAATTTTTCTCTGCACTGGGGCTCCGGTGCTGATTTCTCCTCTCTATTTTCTTTCCCCTAATTTCTTCTAGGATGCTAAGCAAATTTTTTATGTGGCCGTTTGTATTTCACATGATGTCCGAAAATTTTGGCGAGTTGGTTTCGGGAAGTCGGCACTATAAACCCTATCAGTCTCTGCAGATATACAAGAGTTCTACGAAGAGACGCTGACCAATGAGCGGAAGTCGCTGGACCAGAAGACGTTCGAAACGGAACAAATGGCCCAGCGCTGGCAAGTCAATCCTCCGCTCAATCGGCCGCTGCAGCACGATCCGCCTGTCACCACCACCAAGAGCGTCTATTCGGTTAGTTTCTCTTTCAATTAAACTCCAACGACCTGTTAGCAGGCCTCTGGGACGCTTAGACTCTATCTAAAAACATAGATTCAGTCGGTCTGGACCAGATCATATTCTTCTGATTATTCTGCTGGTGTAGCGCGCCGGAAAAAAGGCGTTTCCTTGTGTTTTTGCGCCGCTCGAATGACCTCTAAATTCTTCTCACACCTCCGCCTGCCTTTTATTATTATTCAGAGCTGCTGCTAGCCGGCTGGGCTGACGCTTATTATTTCCTTTTTTATGCCTTCACTAGTAGTGCGCACGCGCCTTTCTGTTTACATTGGTCGCTCTACTACTAGTAGTAGAAGAGGAAAAGAGCGCAGAAGAGTTAGATTTAAGTTAAGAGGCTTCCTGTGGCGTGTTGTCAGTTTAGTTGATCGGTTTTTGCAGGACGTCTCAACGCCTATTAGAGACGGTCGCATACCCTACGCCGACGGAGACGCTCCGGCCGCTAATGGACACCAGAAAAAGGCCGCCACCACCCCCACTGGATACAGTACACTGCCAGTCAGTCAAGTGGTACGCTTAGATTTGCATGGAAACTACAGGGGCCGACAAAAAATCAAGCCCGCAGATTTTTCGCTGTAGCAACCGCAAATCCTTTTTAAATGAAAGATAAATAAATTCTTAAGAGGTTGCTGAAGTTTTACTCTGCTTACAGTGTAGTTCTTGAGATATTTGCCCTCAAAATGCCGGCAAAGAACAAAAGAGGATCCATTAAAATCGGTTGAGATTGATGGTTGCAAAAGTAAAAAAATCTGCCGGGTTGTTCTTTATCACTCTTCTTCATTGCCAAAAATCTCTGCTTTGACTTTGAGGGCGAATAATTTATTTATCTTTCATTCTGAAAAGAATTTATTCAAATCGGTTGAGATTTCCGGTTGCTACCGTAAAAAATCTGCGAAGCTTTTTTGATCGGAAATTAGAAATTTCGGCCGAATTTTGACCTGAAATTAGCCGATTTCCGTCCTCTGCGACCATGCATAATGTTTAATGTGGTGTGTTGTAAGGACTTAGTTAGAGTGTTGCTTTGCCTCTCTAGATCCGGTCGATTCTGGCAAGTAGTAGGCGGGTAAAAACTGATTGTGCTGTGTTGGCCGTGCTGTCTGTGTGTGCTCACTTACATTATTACGTGCGCTATTTGCATTAAGTGGAGTAGCAGCGTTGTTGCGTGAGTAATAACTCTGGCCGCAGCTGTCTCTTGTGTTGTTTTGGCTTCTGTTCTCTGTGTGCCCTCTCTCCCTCCGGCCGACAAAACCTGACAGACAGACAGACTGGACCGGCTAACTGGCTGTAGCCGAGAACAGGGCAGGCCGGGCAGCTTCGTTAAGCTGTCCGAAGCCATGCCTCCTCTGCCGCAACGCGTTAATTGGTTGTGTTGCCGGTTGGGGCGCCGCGATTTATTTTCCTGATCATTAGAACACTCCAGCTCCATGTATCCGGCGGTTTTCGCGCGGCCGCGGACGCGCCGAGAGCGCGATGAAGTGAAGGCGTTCCTCTCGGCCACCAGCAATCTGCAAGTCTACGAGCCATCGCCGGCGCTTCGCTGCCGCCGCAAGTCGATGGAGATCGACTGCTTTCTCAAGGTCACCCAGCCGCTGGTGGACCAGCGCCGCCGGTCGATGGAGGTGCCGGCAGCCAGTACCAGTCCGGTATGTGTTTGTTTTGGTAATGGATTTGCTAATGCCGCTACGGTAAGTCTCGGGAGAGGCGCGAGGCTAGCTATTAGAATTAGAATTCACCTCTGATGATGCATGAAGTGTCAGCCGTGGCTGCCAGAGAAGAACAGGCAGAGTGCTCTGGTGGTAGCTTCGACTGCTCTGGCACATGCTGATAGCCAGTTAATATTGACAACCAACGACGGACAGCAACCACCGACAGACGGCAGCAGTGGCTTGTCAGGCGGCAGGAGCGATCCCGCAGGCCGGCGCCACTTCTGCTGGTGTCTTTATTTGACGGCTTATTACCCATGACCATGTTTCCCGTCTGGTGGGGTCCCGCACCCCCGGGATATCTGTCTGCTGCACAACGGAGATCGCGCTTTCAACGATCGAGAACGCTCACGCCACGATTGCCTTCACGACTCTGCTCAGCAGCCCGGCCTGCACCGCTTGTCAAGGCACGATCCATCGAAGTGGACATGCACAGAAAGTTGAGCAAGAAGACGAGTCCAGTGCCAGCCCCATGCTCCCCATATAAGAGCAGGACAAGAAACCACCTTAATCTGGAAGTAGAGCCCAGCGTAAATGTAAAACGGATGCCTTCTCCATCGCCCTCAAGGTCGCCCTCTCCTGCAGCACTAGCTAATTTGACACCCGCAGTGGTTCTGTGTGAATGGGTGTCTAATTGGCCTGGAAATCGAAGCCCGGTATGGTTTAGGAGTGAGAGTAGGCCGGTGTGATCAGTGCGGTTGTGTGGTGTTGTTGTGGCATTTTTTATGTGGCACAGAATCAATAAGCCGTGCGACGATTGGAGAACATGATTTGTGCGTCTCCGGAGCTTAGCCATCTCATTTAGCAGACCGGTACAAGCAAATTGCTTGCGGTTTGTTTTGTGGCAGAGAATAATTGACTCAGGCTCGTAAAGGCCAAACATGAGAGAGAGCACATGTTTTTGTGGCCCGAAAGGTGCACCACCAGCGGCAGCGGCAGTACGCTAATCAATTGTTCTTTTCGCTGGACGGCAGGCAGTCCAATCTCCAAGCCGAGCCAGTCGGAAACAGATAGAGCCAGCCAGTCGTCACGTTGTTTGGAGAACCAAATTAGAAAGTCGGGCGGCCAGCGCAAATTGCGTGCCGCATTTCTCTGTCTTCCCGGCCATTCTAGTACCCCATTTGAACACGCCATCTGTCCACGCTGCGGCCCATTAGGAGCCCACACAAGCTGGCAAGAAGAAGACAGTGTATTGTGCTATAAAAGTGGCTGGTGACAGCTAAGGAGCGTGTGTGAGGAGGAGCGGCGATATGGTGAAGAGCTAATTAATAGGAAATTAGCACCTTTGCGTTTGGTGGCTTGGCTGGGCGCCTCTCTGGACTCAGCTCAAGCCATTGCTGCTTGTGACTGGCTCTGGCTTCTATGTAGTTTGCTGGACTACTGCAATTTGGACTTATCAGTAGCTTCCAGCGCCTGGCCATAATTGCGCTTTGCTTCCTGCTGGCCAAATACCCTCTGTGTTGTCATGAAGGTGCAAGATGTATGCAACCGACAGCACCATAATTCCATATTGTCACTTCCTAACACTTTGTCTACAATTGTCAGACATGTTCACGATTGAGTATAACAAGGATTGCGGTAACCAGCTAACTGCCTAATTACTGTATTCAAGTCGATTGTGATTTTCTAGTGAGGCTTAGCTTATCCTAAGCTGGTAAAGCTGCTCAAATACAGAGATTCCATTTCTTTACCGATGCCATGGTTTGTGTCCCTGACCAGCTGTCTGCCCTGTCGCGATTGGTCAGAAGTTCCTCGACAGACCATTGTCAGGTTCAGCTCTTTTGTAGAGACCATCTCGGTGTCTCGTTACTCCATTAAGGTGCAGTCAGTTACTGTCTTCCTCCATTTAGGCACAGTGGCCATTTCTGTAGACCACCTGTGTCCACTGCTCTTTTAACTAAACTGCATAAAAATTAACAGGTAGTGTAAAAAGAATGAAATCTATTTGTCTTTTACCTGTAACTTCATGATGGATGCTTCGTTTTGCACTTCCAAAAGTTTCACTGTAAATACTGTAGCAGCAGAGGATAAATCAGGTCACTGTGGCACTGTCTTTGCTTTTAGGTGTTGAGTGGGATTTTCTTGTTTTAGACCTGCGACTCATGGCCCGATTATGTAGTTGTACAACAGCCCTTTAACCGCTACTGTGTATGTTGATTTGGTGTGTGTGTGTGGCCGGTTTTGCGTGCAGCTGTGTGCTTTTTCCCAGGCTTTCAAATAAAAAGCGCGTTACACATTACCGTAAATCGTAAACTCCCACTCATTAAATGATGTGGCTTGACCGCTTGCGATTGCCAGGAAATTGGCTGATCAGCTCAGCTCAGCTTGGCATACGCTTTTTGTGTTACTGATTCTGTTTCACTTTCTAGGTAAATGGTTCGGGAGCAGATGAACACTGGGAGTATGAAGAAGTGGTTCTGGAGAAAGTGAGTTGCATAATATTTTCGGCATAAAAGAGGCATGTTGTGCTTTACAGGGTCATACTGGCCTAGGGTTCAGTATCGCTGGTGGACGGGACAACCCTCATTATGGAGATGACCCTTCAATTTTCGTGACCAAAATTATTCCTGGTGGAGCAGCGGCTATAGATGGAAGACTGCGGTCAGTTGATCATGCTAGCTGGCAGACTTTTACAAGTCCCCTGAGTCTATAAAAACAGTGTATCATGTGTTCAGACTGATTGATTGGTCGTTTTAGGAAAGATGACATCATTCTGCGTGTCAATCTGACTGATACAGTCAATGTTGAGCATCATGTGGCTGTGGATGCCCTGAAGCGTGCTGGAAACGTTGTCCAACTGGTAAGTGTGCCAACATTGAATAATTTCACTCCTACACTGCATGATTACTTGCTGTTTCAGAGAGTGAAACGTGAGGCAGGTCCTTCTCCTGGCCTTGGTCCACCTCCTCCAGTGCCCACATCTCAACCGCAGTACCAGCCAGTGGTACAGCCAACAGAGAGCTACCATCACCGCGACCCCTCTCCTCAGCGCTATCAACCACCACTGGCCACAACACCCACTCACCAACAAGCCCCGCCTCCTTCTCAGTACCAAGCTCCACCTCCTCAATCGGCTCCACCCCTGCGTTCAGAGTTGCCAGTCAATCGCATAGAACTGTTCAGAGGGAGCAGAGGCTTGGGCTTCAGCATAGCCGGCGGCATCGGCAATGAACACGTGCCTGGAGATACTGGCATATATGTGACGAAAATAATAGATGGAGGCGCGGCAGAACAGGACGGGCGTTTGCAAGTGGGCGACAAAATATTGGCGGTGAGTGTGTTGCATTTGGCGCAACCTGTCAGCGATCAATCACTGCGGCAGCAGGGTGGTCATTAGGAACAGCTGCCGCCTATCTGATGAACTGGCGGCCTTGCTTGGCAGCTCCAGCCAAACTACAAATCACTTGTTAGCACTTGTTTCTGTTGGCCCTTTTTGCGGCCGACTACTGCTTGCTGCTCGTGGGGGCCCTTTAACAATCTTTCTCAGCAGTTTAACTGGAGCATTCAAATGTCTATAGGATTTCACCTTCAAGCTTCTCAAGCAGGACTAGCAAGACTGTTTTAGGTGGGCTCTGTTGGCTTGGAAGGAGTTCGACATGAAGATGCTGTGAATGCGCTCAAGGCCGCAGGCAACCGAGTGGTGCTGACTTTTATCAAGAACCCTCATCCCGAATTAATGCTCAACCAGTCTAATGAGACAGCGCCCACAGAGCCCATGTCGATGCCACAGCAACAGTATAATGCTCCACAGCAGCCGTTCAGTTATACTCAACCACCTCCACAGTCGGCCCCTCCCATTCAACATCAACATCAACATGTGCCACAACATCAGCCGCCAGTGGGTGCTGTGCCTACACCCTTCCAGGCTGCGCAGAATCAACAGCCTCCTCAACAGTACCATCAGCCCAAGACTCCACTAGCGCAACGTTAGTCTTCTGACTGTATTATTCTGTCAGAATACGCATTTATATATTTATGCAAATCAGCTGTTCATCGATTGGTTCCTAGACAATTACTTAACTGAAGGGTGTCGGTTTGTTACTATGGTATTTGGTTTTCAGCCGAGCAGTTCGATCCAGTGCCAATGCCGCAAGACAACTACTCTATGCAGTCCATTCCGCGGTTAGTCAGTTAGCTTCCAACAACATCCCGTCAGGCTTAGCTGGAGCCGTTTGTAGAACTGGCCGTCGGGTGCAGCTGAACAAGGGCCCTCAGGGTCTTGGATTCAACATCGTCGGAGGTGAGGATGGTGAGGGAATCTTCATCTCCTACATTCTGCCTGGAGGAGTGGCCGACTTGAGTGGCATGGTCTACCGCGGTGACCAGTTGTTGGAGGTGAACAACGCTAATCTGCGCGGCGCCACACACGAAGAAGCCGCCATGGCTTTGAAGTCCAGTGGCCAGCTGGTCTCCTTGTTGGTGCAGTATCGGCCTGAAGGTAAACAGCTGCGCTGATTGGGCTTTATGGCTTTGTTTGATTAGATTAGAGTGAGTCAGACGCACCCTCTCTATCTATTGCCATCTTAGTGCATGCGTCACAGGCCTTTAGAGATCGGTTTTCTCCTTTGGATCGGTCTGCCCCCCACACGACTTAGGACAGACCACCCGGATGGGGACACCTTCTAGTTCAGGCTCAGGATTAGGTGTAGACCCCGGTTAGGCTTGGCTCAAGCAGGCGTTAAAAATTGAGAGTTACTATGCTAGCACCTAGTAGGTGTATCAGCTGCAATTCTTTACATGGGCACAAATAATAACTGGCTTCAGAGTCTAACAGTGTTAGCTAAATTGATTTTGGTGCGGTACCTAGCTGTGCACCTGAGTGTTTATCTAGTTCAGCCAGCTAATAAGATAATCAGTCGGCGGTAGCGAAGACTTAATCTAGACCATTTCATTAAAAGCCCGCCCAGGCAGCGTGCAGCTGTTTGCTTCAGATTACGAGCGATTCGAGGCTAAAATAGACCAAATCAGGAACGAAATGATTACGCAAGGTCAGATGCATCAGCCGCTGCCGCGTCGCGAACTTTATGTCAGGTATTGAAATGTTCTTACTACAGGGTCCGTCAAAAAACACAACCCATCAGCTTTATTACTATAGACCCGCAAACCTCACAACCGATTTGAATGAATCTTTTTCAAATGAAGACAAATAAATTCTTGAAAGGTTGCTGAAATTTCTATTTATATACTGAGCTGAGATATTCGGTCTCGAAGTCAAAAACAGTGATTTTGTTAGTGAACAAGAGGGGTTCCGGTGCACTTGATAATACAACGGATTTCTACTGCTGAGGGCTAACGTAAGGAGGCTTTAC
The DNA here is from genome assembly GCA_030248155.1 of Sabatieria punctata. Lineage (NCBI taxonomy): Eukaryota > Metazoa > Nematoda > Chromadorea > Araeolaimida > Comesomatidae > Sabatieria > Sabatieria punctata. Next base: position 14,807 of record JASANB010001469.1, read on the forward strand.
TGGTGACTCAAACGCTCGGTACTTCACCAGTAATAAAGTCTCTCTCACCAATAGGAATCTGTTTTATGATGAGTGCAGTGGAATAAGAAAAATCTTTATTGTTCATTGTTCAAAATAACAGCTTTGAATTTGAGAGAAAATACCTCAGGAACTAAGCAGCGTATCTTGATAGCAATTTCAGCAATCTTTCAAAAATTTATTTGTCTTTCATTTAAAACGATTCATTCAAATCGGTTGGGATTTGCGGTTGCTACAGCGAAAAATCTGCGAAGTTGGTTTTTGGACGGACTCTGTATATTACCGTTGACGTGGTGTGTTCTTTATTATAATTAGAGTGCGAACAATACCTAGAAAACCCAATACCCAATACCAATACCTAAGACAGTCAGGCACTTAACGCCGTTTATGGTACCGACACCATATAAGGTACCGGCACCATATATGGTACCCCCACGTTCGAGGTCTGTGGTGGTACCATATATGGTACCGGTACCATATATGGTGACGGTACCATATGAGGTGCCGGTACCATATATGGTACCGGCACCATATATGGTACCCCCACCTTCGCGTTTTTCCGGTACCGGTACCATATATGGTACCACTCTTTTCAGATTTCGTACCATATATGGTAGTGGTACCATATATGGTACCGGTACCATATATGGTACCGTCACCATATATGGTACCGGCACCATATATGGTACCGGCACCCATGGCCATGGGTAGGGGTACCATATATGGTGCCGGTACCATATATGGTGACGGTACCATATATGGTGCCGGTACCATATATGGTACCGGTACCGTATATGGTACCACCACAGTCGCCGAACGTGGGGGCCCCATATATGGTAACGGTACCATATATGGTGACGGTACCATATATGGTGCCGGTACCATATATGGTGCCCCTACCCTCGGTACCGGGACCCAATATGGTACCGGCACCTTCTATGGTGTCGGTACCATAAACGGCGTTAAGTGCCTGACTGTAAGACCCCCAATACCCCAATACCCAATACTTGCATAGCTGGGGCAAAAATTTCATTTCAGTGGACAGGTACATTCTAGTTGTGTACACAAGATTTTTGGCACTGCAATTAAAATTTTTACGAGGCTGGTTGGGCCGCTGCCCAAGCAGGGCAAGAAAATTTTAAAAAATTAGCCTTTCAGAAAGCATTTAGAAGCCATTTTGGGCGTAAAATTAGCAGAAATTATCAGTTTTGGTACTTAATATTACGTAATTCAGTCGTGTTTCTTACGTCCGGCGAATTTTTTCCTAACTCTGCCGGAAATTGTGTGCACCACAGCAATTAGCCATGTGTACGGTACTGGTACATTATTTTTATTTTAGATAGAACAGAGAAATTAATTACTGGTGTAGCGCTTAGAAAAGCGTACACTTTAGGAAATTCTGCTAACGTTTAGTTGATTAGGCCGTCCATAAACGACGTCGTTCCAGAGGGGGGAGGTGGGTCGGCTGAAATGCGACGATAGACGACACACCAGGAGACGGAGGGGTTAGCAAAAAACGACGTCACTTTTTTCGGAATTTTAGGGCACTTTGGTTGTATTATTTTCAATTTAATTATATTCTGTCAAATTTTTCTACATACCGAAAAGCTTCCCAGATTGGTTGTAGCGATCTATTCAATTGATTGTACAGCGTGGTAACAAGAAAACATTACAGTACTGTATGTACTGCACTTTTATCGGGGGGGGGGGGTAAAACGAAAACGACGTCGCCTTAGGGGAGGGGGTCCCCAAGAAAGGACGCAAGGCGATTTTGGGGGAAAGAGGCCCCGAAAAATCTGGATTTTGGATGGATGGCTGCTTAACGCGAAAACAGCTTCTTAAACCGAATCATCGATCAACTTTTTCGGTTTTTTTCAGATCAATTTTTCAGATCAACATCGATTTTTCTCTATTTTTACCTGTCCCAATTAGTATTGGGTATTGGGGGGTAAAAACCCCAATACACCCAATACCCAATACCAGTTCGCACTCTAATTATAATTATAATTTTGTCGGTGCAGAGCTCTGTTCGACTACGACCCGTCGAAGGACAGCGGACTGCCGAGTCGCGGACTAGCTTTCAACTATGGAGACATTTTGCACGTGACCAACGCCTCCGACGATGATTGGTGGCAGGCCAGACGCGTGCTGCCTGACGGAATGGAGGAGGGATACGGTATCGTGCCTAGCAAGAAACGGTTGGTTGATCTTTTCATCTGATAATACAGTATGGCCAGCCCCATTTACGGACTTTACTCGAACGATTCGTTCTCGGTCGTTTCTTTATTGATTATTTTCAGGATTAATTAACCGCATAACTGGGTAGATACTTGCAAGGTTGGTGCAAAATTCTGACTCGCTCAGGTGTTATGAGTCGAAAACTAAGAATCAGGCTGGTCCAAGGAAATTCGTATTTTTTCGTTAATCCAAAACGTATGGACTTGAAACTTGCAGGAATGATTGCTGTTGCCATTGGGCATAAAATATTGACTGGGCGGGCAGCCCTATAGCTCAAAGGGTGCTAAAATCGGAGAATTTCAAAAACATGACAAAATGTGACTTTCCTTCGTAAAACCGGTGAAATGACGGTTCTGAAGATTTTCGATTTTCAAAAATCGCTGTGGGGAACGTTTCTATAATAATGTGGAACAGAGTTTAAACATTAGGTTCATTCGTTCATCGAACTTCCTGCTACAGTCTGTGTTGATTGACGACTGATGCAGTGCTTTGATAAGGCTTATTTTTCGCTAAAATAGGTTAAAATGAGCTATTCGGAGCTCATTTACACCTTTTATCATAATTTTCTGTGATTCCTAGGGTAGCGGTGGCCTGACGCGGGGGGGTAGGTCAGAGCCTGAGGGGGTCAGCCCCCCCTTTGCGCATGTCTGGCTGCAAGTTCCAGACCATACCCTTTGAATAACCAAAGAAAATAGAATTTTACTTGGACCACCCAGATTCCTAGTTTTTGGGGTCTTAAAACCAGAACGAGTTGGAATTTTCGCACCAGACTTGCGCAATATCTACACAGTTTTAGTGTTGACTAATGCTGAAAATTTGAGCCGAATTGACAAAGAAATGCCCGAGAACGAATCGTTTGAGTAAAGTTCAAAAAAAGGGATGGACATGTTTGGCCCATGTACAGTACTATAGTGTAACGGGTGTAGTGTAGAGTGCTACAGGCAGTCACTTTTCAGCGTGGAGAAAAAGGAGCGTGCGCGCCGTAAGCAGGTCAACTTCGGGTCGTTGGGCCGCAGCAGCGGCAGTTTGGACGGCCGCGTAAGGACAAAATAATCAATAACTAATAATCATCTATCGATTTTTTGTCTTTCTCCAGCGCGGCTCCAAGTCCCAGCTGTCGTTCAGTCGCAAGTTCCCATTTATGAAGAGCAAAGAACGCCTCAACGATGAGACCGACGAGCGTAAGTACAGTCCGTTCTATGCAAATTTTGGTGGTCAGTTGTCTTCTCGCTGTCGCACTGTCACTTTGTTGTTGTTGGTGTTTGTTGTGTACTGTCTTCTTGCACTTTGCACTGAATCGGTTTAGGCTACGGAACCACCTCCTACACTAGCGATAGCGATTGTAAGTGTCGTCTGATCTGAGCTCCGCTCTGCTCTGCTCTGCTGGCCTTCTTGTGTATTTTCGTTCGATTTAGTTCGATTTTTTAAATGCTTGTCTCAGCAAATTCAGTTTTCAGTCCCTTTCTGGGATAAGCATTTCTAACTCTACTACCAAATTAGGCTTTAGTGAATGGCTTCTGACTGCACTGATAGGGATAGGTAATTAGTTCAGCTATTACTGTATGCAAATTTTTTCAGGGCCCGAAGATGCTGTGCTGTCCTATGAAGCAGTCGAACAAAGAACCCGTAAGCAGCTGCAGTCTTCTCTGTCTGACACAGTCTAGTTTCTTCTCCTTACAGTAGACCACGTGCGACCTGTGATCGTGTTGGGACCACTGAAGGAGAGAGTCAACGACGATCTGGTTGTTCACTTCCCTGATCGCTACGGTAGCTGCGTGCCTCGTAAGTGGAGTTTGTGTGACGGTGCAACCGAAACGATCGATTCTACTTTGCCAGACACCTCCCGCATGCCACGACCGAATGAGGTGAACGGGCGCGACTACCATTTTGTCTCGAAGGAGCAGATGGAAGAGGACATCAGAAACCATCAGTTCATTGAAGCTGGACAGTTCAACAACAATTTGTACGGCACTAGCATAGCCTCTGTCAGAGAGGTGGCCAATCAGGTACATGTGGGTGTAGTGTAGTTTACCGCTGTATGCTAATTTTTGTCTTTAGGGCAAGCACTGTATACTGGACGTGAGCGGCAATGCCATTCGTCGACTGCAGAATGCTAATCTGTATCCAATCGCTGTGTTCATCAAGCCTTATATCTACTCTCAGCTCATGTAAGTTTTTGCCATAGTTTTTACAAGTAGTATGAATGTGTAGTTACAGTAGTTTGGGAGTGATGTGAACATGTTACATGTATGTTTTTATACAATGTAGTAGTTCGGGAGTGGTGTGAACATGTTACACGGTATGCGCATGGTAGTTTGGGAGTGGTGTGAACATCTTACACGGTATGTGCAGTTATGGTAGTTTGGAAGTGGTGTGAACATGTTACACAGTATGTGCAGTTATAGTAGTTTGGGAGTGGTGTGAACATGTTACACGCTATGTGCTGTTATGGTAGTTTGGGAGTGGTGTGAAGTGAACATGTAACAGTTACAGTAGTCCAAAACTTGTGCGAATTTGCTGCCATGGCAGTTTTTGGAGTTGTGTAGAACCTGCAACTGTTGATTGTAGGGAGTGGAACAGACGCCTGAATGACGAGGAAGCGCAACGTCAGTTCCAGAAAGCCCAAATGCTCGAACAAGAATTCGCTGAATACTTCACTGGTCAGCCAGCAACTGTTAGTTATCGATTTATCGATTGATTTTTCAGCCATAGTACAAGGCGACACGCCAGAGGACGTCTACAACAAAGTAAAGCAGATCATACAAGAACAGTCGAGACCGGTGGTCTGGGTTCCATCGCGTCAGCCGCTTATCTAGAGACTACGGTAGTAGCAGATGATGGATGGGCGTGGCTCACTCTGCTTATTCGTTGTGAACTCTGATTGGTTGTTCGTTCTCTTTCTTTCTTATGTGGTTCCCCGTTCGTTCTAGTGCTGTGTGCGCGCGCCCTAGGGCAGGTTTTAAATTTAAATATGCAACTGAGTTGTTGATCCTGTTCTGTTGTGCTCTGTATTTTTTTTTACTTTTTTTACGCCAGTCTCGGAGAAAATCGGTGAAAAATTGTTGTAAGAGAAAAAGTAATTTTTTAAATGATAAAAGCTTTTTTAGATTTTCTCCAAGACTTGCAGTTAGTTAGTGTGCTTAAATGCCGTTTGTCGAGAAAAAATATGGGTCGGTTCTAATTGCCTTGACAGACTTATTTCGGCGGTAGTAGTTTATTATTATTATTATTGAATTTATTATTAAAAATTGGTGTGATGTTTTTTCGGTCGGTTCACCAAAAGTAGCTCACTCTTTTTTTTGTAGCTCTATATACACTTGCTGACTGCGCGTTTGAAAGCGTTGTGACGTTACAGATTTTACTTCTTGTCCATACTTAAGCTACGTATGTTTTATCGGTTCTCTAGTATTATTATAGAGCCGATGAAGTGTATTTTTTGTTAAAGTTTGTCCAATTGTTCAATGTTTCCAAGTGCCCTAAAACCAGGGAAGAGTGCTAATGTTAATTAAGTGTACAGTGATTGATAACGGCCGAAAGACTTTTTTGGCCCTCCTACTTTTTTGTAGCTGTAGTTATAGCTTGTCAAGTTAACTTTTGTTTCCATTTTTGGTGCGTACATATCTCGCAAGTACGTTTTTTAGTAAACACTTACAGTTTGAAGTAGTCTCCTTTATCAATAATACATTCTTGCGTTTATACATGGAGTACGAACTGGGGTTTTTGTTGGGTTCAAAAGCCATTTTTGCACCAATCACCGAATTCATGCAAATAGTCAAGTTTTTTCGTAAGCTGCATACTAGTAATTACATAGCTTTGTTTAAGTGTAATTTTTTGACATTTCAAATGCATAGGTTTTTTAAAATTTGGTATTAATTCGCAAATTGAAAGCAAAATTTAATGCTAAGTTTTGGAAATTGGCGCAAACTGCCGTGTATTTCTATTTCTGTTTTTAACTTAATTTCTAAAATTTATGCTTCCTACATGCCCGGCCCGCGCACATCTCTTGGATAGGATGTGTTACATATCTATCATCGGTTTGCTCTTTCTGTAACCTGTGTTCCTCAGCCAGTTCCGCTGAAATATTAGCGCAACATTCACAAATCCTCAGAGTGTTTACACTCAATTTTATCAAACTCTGTTCCTTGAATCACTAGTTAATACATTTTCACGTGTCTATGGTCAAAGTGAACATGTGAACAAGTGCAGAGAAAGTTTGAGAGAGTAAAAACTCTGAGGATCTGTGCATGTTGTGCTAATATTCCAGGGGAGCTGACTGAGGAACACAGGTTACAGCAAGATGAAACCGATGATACGTACGAAGATACCTGACACATCCTATCCAAGAGATGTGCGCCGGCCGGGCATGTAGAAAGCATAAATTTTAGAAATTGAGTTAAAAGCAGAAATAGAAATACACGGCAGTTAGCTGCCAATTTCCAAAGGTTAGCATTAAATTTTTCTTTCAACTTGAGAATTAATACCAAATTTTTACTAAGACAAAGCAAAATTAACGGGGCCAGGCCGAAAAAAGGTGTGCATGCACATTTATACCTTGTGTGAGTGTATTACAGTCAGGCACTTAACGCCCATACATGTAACAGGGGGGGTCTGGGGGGGGGTCTGCCCCCCACCCGAATCAGGCCAGACCCCCCCCCCCCCGGATGGGGACCCCCCACCCCGAGACGATTTCACCGACCCCCCCCTCCGATTTTTCTGGCAAGTAAATATTCGAGCAAATTTTTGCAATTTTTTACACTTTCACACACAAAATTTTCCAAAATCGCCTGCAAAACAGCACTTTATAGCTGTATTTCAGCCCAAATTAGCGATTTTTGGCGATTTTTAGCCCAAAAATTGTGATTTTTTTCGATTTTTGAGCGTTTTTTAGTGCCCACCCCCCTCCCCCAAAATTTTGGCTCAGACCCCCCCGGCCGGCGCCAGACCCCCCCCCAACCCCCCCTCCCCCCATCGGCGGATGACCTGTTACATGTATGTTAACGCCGTTTATGGTACCGGCACCTAATATGGTGTCGGTACCACAAACGGCATTAGGTGCCTGACTGTATCAGGTGAAAAACTATTAGGGTGTCAGGTATTGGGATACGATTGGCTATTGAGCTTTTCTGGTATTGTTCGCACTCCAGTTATACAATCAGACACTTAAACAACGGAATACATACAATACAGTCTACAGTACGGGTACTTGTTTTAGCGGACCGTCGTTCTAAGCATCTGACTGTAAAAGAAGAAACAAAAAAATCACAGTCAACATTTTCCCATTAGGTAGTTTAGCGACCATTCAAGAATAATTATTATACTGATGATAGCTAGACACTTTTTACAACCGGAGAGGAACCAGACTCTTCTGAAGCAACTGGAAAACAAATCACTGCGTTCCGTAGCCTGCTGCGTACGCTTGTGCCTGTTGCTGTACTGGGTTCACTGCCATAGCTTGACCTCCTCCCCCCGCCGGTAGCGACATCGGAACCTGCTGAGGCAGGGGCTGGGACATGCTAAAATAACCATTTCAAACATACATGTAACAGGTCATCCGCCGAAGGGGGTCTGAGCCCAAACTTTGGGAGGTGGGTTGGGGCACTAAAAACGCTCAAAAATCGTAATTTTTGTGCTAAAAATCGTCAAAATCGCTAATTTGGGCTGAAACACCGGTAGGGATCATACATGAGCCGGGGGTAAGGGGGTATACCCCCCTCGGCCGGCCATACCCCCTCCCCCACCCCCCTTGGCCTTTTTTCGGGGACACCCCCCCCCCCCCCCCCCGAGGTCTCCAGACTCCCCCTACCCCCCGAATTTTTCCGGCCCATGTATGGTAGGGATGGAACCGAATATAAAAATACCGAATACCGAAGCGGATTTTCGGAACCGAATAATACCGAATATTGATTATTCGCTGCGTAATTGCAAAAATATACTGTTTAACTACTATTTCTTGTTTTTTGCTAAACTTTTTTATGCTAAAAAAGCTGTAGTGTGACGTATTGTTTGAATGCTGTAGATTTATCCACTAAAAGCCTGACTAAAACAAGCCCTATTTGGTCGTTCTGCTGACGGTAAAGAACAAGTAGAAAATTCGCGAACAAACAATTTCAAGAGGCGCGAGTTAAGCCCCAAGTGCCCTGATTTGAAGTCACAGCACAAAGACACTTCCGCGTATATATTCTCCTATTATCCGCCACATGGCGGAGATTTCATAAAAAAAACACTTGCCCCTAAGCCTTAGCCTAAGCCTGAAGCTAACCCTAAGCCTAAAACCGAAGCTAAAAGTTTGGTTTGACAGCGGGTTGGGCTAAAGGGCCTTCTCAATTATCTGGAATGTGGCGGGTACCACAGTTGTTAGGGTCAAAAATTTTTAAAAAAAAATAAAAAAAAGCTTTTTTTTTGAAGGCTCAAAAAAAAAATTTTTTTTTAAAAATCAATATGCAAATTAAGGAAAAAAGTGCGAAAATTCACGTAAATACATGTAATTTTTCGTAAATTCTTTGTTAGCAGCCAACATTTTATCTAGCAACTTGCATAATACTGAGTCTAGCAGCAACTGCATAAGAAATCCTTCCTTAGGTTCACCTAGATGTGCATCTAAAGACAATTTTTGGTGTAATTATGCAGTTACAGGCAGTGTTTAGACCTGTATTGGCGTTTTCGAACAGGTTTCTTAACTGACTTGAGGTGCAAAAGTGGAAATTTTTTTGTAAGTGCCTGTACTAGCACACTGGACCCCTTAAGACGATTTTCAAAAAAAAAAATTTTTTTTTTAAATTTTTAAAAAAAAAAGCAAAAATTTTTGGCCTTCAAAAAAAAAATTTTGTTTAACAACTGTGCGGGTAACAGAAAGAGATTTACGCGCGTATCACAAACGCATACAGAAAGTTGGAGGAAGGGAGCATCCATTCAGTACTACTGTAAGCACCAGAGCTGGCAGCTTAGGCATACAACTTAGATTGGATGAATCGTTTGAAAAGATAGATGGGATTTTATACGTAGTATTTGGTAGATAAAACAAAAGCTTAGGCTAAGTGGAAAGCTAACAACGTAGTCTACTGGGAACTGAAAAGGTCGAAATGTTGTTGTTTATTATTATGTAAGTTGAACCTTGACCTTCAAGTTCGTTGACTTTTTGTATGAATAGTCATTGTTTGCCAAAATTTTAGCATAGTAAAAGAAATATCTCAGTGATTTCTGCACAAATTTAAGCAAAACAGTGCAATTTTAACGGTTTTACAGTATTCGGTATTATTCGGTTTGAAAAATACCAAATGCGAATAGTACTAGTAACCAGACATGGGCTAGCATTTCGGCTGATGGGGGGGTAGAATTTTCAATTCCTGAGGGGGGTAGGAGCGCCTGATGGGGGGGGCTGAGGGGGTGGTAAGCCAAAAAGTCCGTTTTTGGCGAAAATCAGGGTTTTTTGGCTTATTTTTCATTAAAATAAGTTAAAATTAGCTATTCTGAGCTCACTTACGCCTATTCCAGGCATATTTTTATCATAATTTTCTATACAAAATTCTTCCCAAAAATTCCTGATGGGGGGGGGGGGTAGCGGCCGGCTGATGGGGGTAGATCAGAGCCTGATGGGGGGCCAACCCCCCCCCCTCAGCCCATGTCTGCTAGTAACCGAATTATTCGGTACCGAACGTCGGTTGCATCCCTAAACACAGGTAAAAACTGCTGTTTTACACTCTGATTTTTGTGTCTGAAATCACAAAAAAATTGCAAAAATTTGCTCAAAAAATTAATTGCCAGAAAATTCGGACGGGGGCTCTATCTGCGGGGCCGGCCTAAGTCGGCTGGGGGGACAGACGATTGGTAGAGGTAGATCTTGCAAGAGTGTTTCAAACAGAACGCTTCTTACTCTTGTGTATTGGGTTGCGACGGTAAACTGACGGGTTGTGGTTGAACGTAGGACTGTGGCGGTTGCTGGTACATGCCGGGCATCACTGCAGTGCCATAGGTCTGCGGCTGCATTACGTAATAGGGTTGTTGAGCCGGCTGTTGAACCTGCATTGCTGCCAGTTGGGCCTGAAACATTAGAAACACTTTTAATTAGAGTGCCGTACAGCGCAACCTCCAGAAATCAAACGGGTCGCTGACCGAAAAATCGCCGCTTATACAGTCGTCAGGCACTTAACGCACCACAAGAAGGTACGGCTACCCATGGGCGCCGGTACTATTATGGTATGAAATCTGAAAGGACCGGTACCATGGTACCAGAGACATACATGTGCATGGGGGGTGCCCAGGGGGGGACGAAAATATAAATCTACCAAACGTTGCTAGAGGCTGCTAGAAAGCCTCCAGATGCGTTTTTAAGCCACAGAAATCAATTTTGGCAACTACGCACCCTTCCTCCAGGCAACTACGCACCAAACCCGAAATTTTTTCAAATTTTCCTGACAAATTTCGATTTTTTGGCAACGTTTCTGTCAGAAAAGTGTTTTTTTTTGGCAATTTTTTGCCAAAAATTTGATTTTTATCGCAAATTTTTGAATTTTAACCGAAATTTTCGTATTTTTAGCAAAAATTTTGGGCAAAAATTTAAATTTCCCGCCGAAAATTTGCACCTATAACCAGGCAACTACGCACGGAGACTTGGCCGTCACCTCTGAGCTGCCGACCATGCACATGTATGACCAGAGACAAGGTAGGTAGGGGTACCATGGCACCACCACAGTGGCCGAACGTGGGGTACCATTATACAGGCATACATGTAACAGGGGGTCCGGGGGTCTGCCTCCCTCCCACCCAAGTTAGGCCAGACCGCAACCCCTCCCCCTTTCGGCGGATAACCTCTTACATGTATGTATAGTGTCCGGCAAAAAATCAACCCTGCAGATTTTTCGCTCAACCGATTCGAATGAATCTATTTTTAAATTAAAGATAAATAAATTCTTATGAAAAAGATTGACTGAAAATTTTGTCAATATACTCTGCTTAGTTCCAAAACAGTTTTTCGGGTCAAAGGCATAAATGACAGCTTTTTGTTAGGTGCATATCAGATTCTGCAGCTGTACCTCCTAATTAAAACCAAAAAACTTATACAGTACATAAAAAACAATTAGCCATGGCCACTTCAGTGATTTCTGGACTTCAAAAATACGTAATAAAATTGCCAACCCACACAGTAATAAATAGCAACCCGCTCCCTCTGATGCGATTACGATTATTTGGATGTTTACGATGACTGAAGGATGAGTGGGATTGGAAAGAAAGCAGGTCTACCTGAAAGTGAGCGGAGGCCTCTTGCATGGCAGTGTCGTAGAGAGCCAACGCGTCCCTCATCTTAACGTCCACCTCAGCCAGCAAATTGTGCTGTCGATCCACTTCCGCCAACTCTGCGTCGATCAACGGACCCATTGCTTGGCAACGCTCTTAACCGGTTATTGCTTTAATTGGTACTGTCAGACACTTAATTGGTACTGTCAGCCTTTATGCTGCTACCGACACAATATATGGTGCCACTAGCCTAGGCACCGGTACAATATGGTGCCACTAGCATACATGGGCCGGAAAAATGGGTTGGGGCAGTCAAAATCCGAAAATTTGGGGATGAGCCTGCCGGTTTCGGGGGGTTGGGGGGTCTGAGCCCAAATTTCGGGAGGGTGGTTGGGCACTAAAAGACGCTCAAAAATCGGGATTTTGGGAAAAAAATGAAAAAAATCGCTAATTTGGGCTGAAATAGAGTTAAAAAGTGCTACTTTATAGGCCATTTTGACAATTTTTATGTCTGAAATTGCAAAAAATTGTTCCAAAACTTACTCGCCAAAAATCGGAGTGGTTCAGAAAAATCGTCTTGGGGGTTGGCTTAAGTCGGGTGGAGACAGACCCCAAGACCCCCGTGTTACGTGTACGGTTGGATCTGGCGCCGGCCGGGCGGGGTGGAAAAATTTTAAAAGGGAGGAAACCGGAAAGGAGGAAACCGGAAAAAGAGGAAACCAGGAACAAACTTGTTACGTGTGTGGTACGGACGGTTAAGCGCAGGCTATTTTAGTCTGCCCTAATTACGCAGGTCCCATTTATGGCGGCTCTACAGTATGACGTAGAAGCTAACTAACTATTAAAGAAAACTATAGGTAGCGCGCCAATCATTAACTCTAATTAAATGCTAGCATTATTAGTTGCGTAATCAGCGGCTTAATGCAGCAGAAAGGTCGTTGGATGGTATTAGATTAGAAGGCTAGTTTGCCCAGAAACATTAGTGGTCTGTAAGCTGCAACTAAATCGGAAACTGATGATGCAACTAAACGAAGTCTCTCTGTTCCTGCTGCTCTTCACTGCATTACTAATGTAAGTTCTATTACAATCTATTATTACCTACAAGTAGTGACCAATAGCGAAACCAAAATTCCGGCCCGAACCGGAACTTTTTACAATCTATTATTACCTACAAGTAGCATACATGTGCATGGTCGGCGGCTCAGGGAGGGACGGCCAGGTCTCCGTGCGTAGTTGCCTGGATATAGGTGCAAATTTTCGGTGGGAAATTCAAATTTTGGCGGGAAATTTGAATTTTCGCCCAAAATTTTGGCGGGAAATTGGAATTTTGTCCAAAATTTTGGCTAAAAATACTAAATTTTCGGTTAAAATTCAAAAAGTTTGGGGTAAAAATCAAATTTTCGACAAAAAATTGCCAAAAAACCACTTTTCTGATAGAAACATTGGCAAAAAATCGAAATTTTCGAGGAAAATTTGAAAAAATTTCGGGTTTGGTGCGTAGTTGCCTGGAGGAAGGGTGCGTAGTTGCGTAGTTGCCAAAATTGATTTCTGTGGCTTAAAAACGCATCTGGAGGCTTTCTAGCAGCCTCTAACAACGTTTGGTAGATTTTAAGTTTCGTCCCCCCCTGGGCACCCCCCATGCACATGTATGACAAGTAGTGACCAATAGCGAAACCAAAATTCCGGCCCGAACCGGAACTTTTTACAATCTATTATTACCTACAAGTAGTGACCAATAGCGAAACCGAAATTCCGGCCCGAACCGGAACTTTTCAGCAAAAAATTAGATATTGCTCCCAGGACCAAGAATGATAGCTGAAAACTACAGGAGACAGGTAGTTATAGGGTGCTTTGCTAAAGTTAGAACAGGCACAACTACCATGAAACATTACTGTTTTTGTCCAAGGAGTGTTTGCCTAAACTGGCTATAAAATTTCGAGTTTAAAAAAATTTTCGAAGGCCAAAAAAGCTATCGAAAATATTTCCTTAGCTTTTGGCAGATGCAAGAATGCATCAGAAGTAACTTTATATACTAAAGCTGATACTTTGGTTCAAAGATAGTGTTACAGTCTGAGAGTGGATATTCTACCTGCAGCTTTGCTCACAGAGCGGCTGAACCTATTTTTAGGCTTGAAATTGATAGAACTGCATAGCTAATGTATATCTGAGGCTAAATTCAGCTATTTCCCCACAAAATATCCAAAATTTGAGCGTTCGTTCGAACTTGTTCGATCTAGAGTGAGCCTGACTGATTTACAGGTTAACCGTGATTTGTCTGATAAACGGCAAGCTGAAAGAACTGTTCAATGGTGGAACGAGCCCAACGGTCACCGCCCAATCACCCTCCACACTCGATCAACCTCATCAGGAGACCATCTGGTCGTCTTGGGTGCCCAACCGCCAACAAGAACAACGCAAACTCTCAATCATCTCACAAACAGCGTCGCTTCCCAGCTACAACTCGGCGGTCGGACTAGAGCCGCCCTCCTACGCCAATGCAGTGGCCATGCAACAACAACAACAACACAAAAAGAACAGTAGCGAAGTTACAGTGATTGACCTTTGACCTGATTCACCACTCACCTTCCAAGTGGGCCAGTTCGGGAGGGTCGGACAGGTCGCCGGAGGGGTCCAGATCTCTCAGGGTGTCCAGACAACGATTTAGAAGATCCTGAAAATTCGTGATTTCTACTTTTTTTAGTAGCTAGGCACTTTTCGACACTGTGGCACTATTGGTACTACTGTACATGTTAACTCTCACTGGAAAAAGCAAATCCAAGCCACCTTTGAGAGCATTTTTCTGGTACACAATCTAAGGACGAAGCAGGACTATTAGGCGACGCCGATTAGGCGATTTAGCGGTACTATTAGGCGACGGTACTATTAGGCGACGGTACTATTAGGCGACGGTACTATTAGGCGACAGGAATAATTTTTTCTATAAGTTCGTATGGCTACATAGGTTACCACATAAAGATAGCACAACAATGCAAACAACATAACAGCAATTAAAACAAAGCTTGACAAAATAGCACACCAATTTCAAGGACTCGTTTAAAAATAAGTGCAATGCAACCCCATGGATTGATAAATTCCAACTCACTGAGCACTCATTAGTAGAGTAGAAAACATGTCGGGATTTCTGCACATGTTGCCATACATGGGTGGGCCGCGGGGGGTTTGCCCGCACATCAACTTGGGCTCTACCCCCCAAACGACCCCACCCACCCACCTGAAGCCGACTTTTGTTGCTGACCCTCCAGACTCGCCGCGACCCCCCCAAACCCAAGTGCGTTAATGAACATAGCAACCGAAAAATACGTGGCCGACCCAGCGGCCGCTCGACGCAAGCTGGGGAATAGGGGCAAATGCCAGAATCTGAGTTAGAAACAGTCAGGGCAGGTAAATATAGCCTTGTTTAGCTATAAGTTAACGAGTTGTAAGATTAACGAGGCATGATTTTAGTGCCACTTAGCCATGCATAGTTAAAAATAGCGCATTTAGGCTTACAGCTGAACATGACCCTTGACTGATTCGGAAGGGCCGCCTAATTGGTACTATTATCTATTAATGTTTTTGTCGCCTAATAGTACCGTCGCCTAATCGGCGTCGCCTAATAGTACCGTACCGATCTAAGGACTATCCTATTTACAAGTTTAGAAGGCGTGAAAATTGCCAGAATTATTCGCGAAAAGATTTTTAACTATTACCCATCCAAGTACCGGTTACCATTACACGCCGTTCGTTAGTGCTGATTTTCGACGGAAAACTGAATACTTCAGAGTTCAAAACTAAACTTTAGTACCGTATACCGATCCCATCCCTAATCTATCCGGTTGGGCAATAAATATGAGACCTCGTCAATTCTCGGCGCTTCCTCGACCGGTGCCACCTCTTTGACCTCGACCTTCTCGTCAAACTGCACCTTTTTCTTAGTTTCGCTGGGCGCGTCTGTGTATAGTGAAAGAGTGAGAAAATCTGCCGATTTCGGCTAGAAACACCACCTACTCAAGTCCACCACTGGCGCGTTCAGGTCGGTTGTGACGAAACTGGCAGGAAATAGACCTTCGCCGCGCTCATTCCTTCCCTTCCACCAGTTTATGTCCCTGAAACGGTACAGCCATTTTGGTTAACGTAGCGGCACACATCTCATACATGTACTAGGGGTTTTGGGGGTTACCCCCTAGCCGAAAACGCCAAACACCCCTCACCCCGACCCCCCGAGATAGGTTGAGTAACACCCCGACCCAAAAATACCCCAGTACTAACAAACTGGCTCAGAAATCACTAATTTTTAGACTAAAATTCGCTTGAAGAGCCTTTGGAAACCGAATTTGGCGTTTCCACTGCTGATATTTAAGAGAAATCGGTGGCTTTGGAAGCCCTTTTTCTCATTTTTTGCTTGTTTTCAGCTCTAAAACGCTATTTGGCAGCTTAAAATAGTGATTTTTAGCGTCCTTACTGAAAAAAAACGTGCTAAAAACGCATTTCTAGGCGTTTTAGAGCTTTTCGAAATTTGCCCCCCCCCCACCTGGGCGAAACCCCCCCTCGACCCCCCCACCTGAGGGAACCCCCCTACCCCCTCCCCCCGGTCGGCCCGGAGCTGTTACATGTATGAAAAAAACTGTGCTAAAAACGCATTTCCAGGCGTTTTGGAGCGTTTTGAAATTTGGGACCCCCTTCTGGGCGAAAGCCCCTCGACCCCCCCAACTGAGGAAAACCCCACCCACTACCCGCCTCCTCCAGGTCGGCCCAGAGCTGTTACATGTATGACACATCTACAGTCAGGTCTCGTTAATCCGGACAAGATTTGGCCAGCTGCCATGACCTCTCGACTTCTTAATCCGGATCGACCAGGTTTCTGCGGCTTTTGTATAACCCTGTCTTTTCCATGACCAAAGTAAAAATTCGCTGACAAACCAGTGTGAGAAAACGGCAAAAAATTTTGAAAAATTGGCTTTGTAAAACGCATCTGAACCGCATTCGGAGGGTAAATTTCCGGTTTGAGTAGTAGAATATAAAGTCGGAAGACCGATTATTTAGGCTTATTTTTCGCTAAAATCGGCTATTCTGAGCTCATTTACGCCTAATCTAAGCATACTTTTAGATCGTAATTTTCTATACAAAACTCTTCCAAAAATTCCTCAGGGGGTAGCAACGGCTTGATGAGGGATAGGTCAGAGCCTGCCGGGGGGTCATCCTCTTCGCCCAAGTCTAATTCGGTCAAACTTGGAAACGGCTTAGCACATCGAGAACGAACGGAAACTAAAAAAACTGACGTGTCGTCGGTAAGAATGATAATCTCTCCGGCTTTGAAGGTCAATTCATTGTCTTCGGCGGCTTCGAAGTCGTAGAGTGCCTTTACCTTCCTCTGGTCACTGCTGACAGGAACCACCTGGTTCAATAGGGTCTGACCAGAAGGGTAGAGGGAACTGCTGGCAGGGGCGGCTGTCCTGCTCTGGGGGTTCTGCTGACCTCTCACCGACTGCTGCGATTCCTGGTCTCGCAACGATGCTTGGATAGCTGAAAATTGTTAACTGCCTCAATTGTTTTCTTTTCTTGTCCCTACGCTAGAGTTGATGACTAGTGTGGGATTATTCAGAGAACTTTGGTAGGCTTCTTAACCTACACAAACAAAGGGCGCTTTAGCTTTTAGAGTGCCAGTTTTCTCATACTTGCATAATTGTCAACACATTTCCGTTAGGGACTCTTACGACAGGTCAGGTGGCCGCCAGGAGTAGTGTTGTTAGGCTTTAAAAAACACTTCTTAGCATACATGGGCCGGAAAAATCCGGAGGGGGGTAGGGGGGGGGTGAGACCTCGGGGGGGCGCGGGGCCCCCGAAAAAGGCCAAAAAACGCCTATTTTGCCTTAAATAAGCGAAAATTTCCTCCCTCCGGGAGGGGTGGGTGGGTGGGGGAGGGGTATGGCCGGCCGAGGGGGGGTATGGCCGACCGAGGGGGAGGGGTATACCCCCCTTACCCCCCGGCCCATGTATGCTTCTTAGAAGACTCATTAGGAAATTTTTTATTATTTTATTCAAAGTACGGAAATTTTGTGCGGAAACGGCTGAATTTAGCATTAGCAGTGCAGTTCTATCAATTTCATGCCTATTCTAAGCCTAAAAATAGGTTTTGAAGGGCAGCAGCCACTCTGTGAGCAATGCTGCAGGTAGAATATCCACTCTCAGGGTGTAACACTATCCTTGAATCAAAGCATCAGCTTTTGTGTTTAAACCTGCTTCTGATGCATTCTTGCATCTCCTACAAGCTAAATTTAAATTTGGAAAACAATTTTCATTAAAAAACTTTTTTTCTGTCCTTAAAAATTTTTTACAACTCTAGCAGGAGCGGGCTGCAAAATTTTAAAGATGTCCGAAACGTCCGGAAATCTGTTTTTAGCACTTTTTCCAACTAAAAACTGCTGCTAGCGAACAACAGGAACCAGATCTATGGGTCGGCTGGGAATCGGAACTCAAGCACAGTTGAATTCATATGAATTTTTCGGAATTCGCAACTTTTCCAAAATCAGCTTAAAATTTTAGAATAACCTATTTTTCAGCAACAAACAGTGTTGCCGGCAACATTTGCATTAAAATTGCAACAATCAAAAACTGTATAATATTGAAATCAGCCACTAGGTTTTGCGGAAAAAATTAATTTCTTTAGAACACCTTTGAAGGGGCCAAAACTTTGATTGAGTTTTATTTTAACATGATCATCTTAAGAGAAATCGGTGTTTTTGGAAGCCCTTTCTGTCGCTTTTTGCTTGGTCTCAGCTCTACAAGAAATGGTATTCGATTTTCTAAAAAATTAAAAGTTCCGATAAATTCCGAGACCTCTTACTTCGGATTCGAGAATCGGAATTCCGGTCGGTCGCTACTGCTATTCTGGGTCCTAACCTATCAGGGGGTTTGAATGTGAGGACGGCTGGCTTCCTAGCTTGGGTGGGGTAACACCTCTGGTCTATGTAGGCATACATGTAACAGCTCCGGGCCGACCTGGGGGGAGGGGGTAGGGGGTTTCCTCAGATGGGGGGTCGAGGGGGGGTTTCGTCCAGAGGTGGGGTCCAAAATTTCAAAAAGCTCCAGAACGCCTGGAAATGCGTTTTTAGCACGTTTTTTTCAGTAAGGATGCTAAAAATCGCAATTTTAAGCTGCCAAATAGCTTTTTAGAGCTAAAAACAAGCAAAAAATGACAAAAAGGGCTTCCAAAAACACCGATTTCTCTTAAATATCAGCAGTTTAAGCGCCAAATTCGGTTTCCAAAGGCTTTTCAAGTGAATTTCAGGCTAAAAATTAGTGATTTCTGACCCAGTTTGTTAATACTGGAGCCACCACTAGTACTTGTACTTTTTGGTCGGGGGGTGGGTGGGGGGGTTTGGCCTTTCCAGCTGGGGGGAGTAACCCCCCAAACCCCCCTAGTACATGTATGTATGTAGGTATGAGATGAGCGAATGCCATATATAGGGGAGCAGATAATAATCAATCTGAGAGTGTAACTGCAAATACCTTTAGCAATGGCGTCTTCCTCCTCTTTCGTGGAGACGTAATTCGGGTCAGTTGGGGCTTTCTGACTTTTCTTCGGCTGCAATTTTAATCATTTCCTCTATCACCCAGTTTAGACCAACACAATTTTTTGTTCACCTGTTCTCTAGGTAGATTTGTGTTCCTAAATATATGTACGCTAAACGACCTCAGGTGCGTAAAATAAGGGTTGCTATTAAGCTACACTAGAATTCCTACATGAAACAAGGGGGTCTGCCCTCACCCGACTTAGGTCAGACCAGACATGGGCAAAGGGGGGCTGAAGGGGGGTTGGCCCCTCTCAGGCTCTGACCTAATCCACTCAGCCGACCGCTACGGGACTATCCAACTTGCGCACAACCGATTTGCGCACACGGATCGCGGGCACACCAACTTGCGCACAACCGATTTGCGCACAACCAATTAGCGCACAACCGAATTGCGCACAACCAATTAGCGCACAACCGATTTGCGCACAACCGAATTGCGCACAACCAATTAGCGCACAACCGAATTGCGCACAACACAACCGATTTGCGCACAATTTTTTTACTTAAACACTTTTACTTTTTTTGCAGCACAATATAGTTATAGACACCTACAGTAATTTTACATAACAGTTACATTTATAACAGATAGATTTATAATACATAAATTTTATAACTGATTGCGTTTTGGCTGTGTGAAGCAGTGCCCTATTCCTCTTAGAAACGCCATGCGCTCGATCAAACCCAATTGGTAACGCTCGGCCAGTCTGCGAATTTTGCCATCGATGCATTCGTATTTCGGATTGCGCCAAACCAGCGCTGCACTCGCGGCCATCTGACCTACATAGTTGCGTGCTTACCTGAAATTGTTTGAAAAGTCATTTAGAATTTAGTTAGCGATTTCCTTAAATCCACCGGCCTGCACCTTACATTGTTTTGTTCTGGAAGGATGCGTTCCAGGAAAAAGTAAATGTCTGGATGCTTCCGTTTGTTGAACAACCTGGCCATCTTAGAGTTCCAGCTCTCGACATCATTGTTGGTGCAGCGGACCTCATTCACCACGACCCAAATGGCAAGCGGCACGGCATGGCAGAGAGAAAGAGATAACATATGTTAAACTGGACTGCATGCATGCCAGTTTGGCTGACCGAACCAAATTTACATATAACGTTTACATAGCATGCCTGTACCATTAAGCCTGCATTACCATAGCCTTACAACGTATGTACACTAGATTCAACACACAACAACACAACTATTACTTTGTGCGCAAATCGGTTGTTTTGTGCGCAATTCGGTTGTGCGCTAATCGGTTGTGCGCAATTCGGTTGTGCGCTAATCGGTTGTGCGCAATTCGGTTGTGCGCTAATTGGTTGTGCGCAATTCGGTTGTGCGCTAATCGGTTGTGCGCAAATCGGTTGTGCGCAAGTTGGTGTGCCCGCGATCCGTGTGCGCAAATCGGTTGTGCGCAAGTTGGTAGTTCCCGACCGCTACCCCCCCTCAGGAATTTTTTGGAAGAATTTTGGATGGATGGGATGGGTGGGATGTGATCCCCGGATGGGACCCCCTCGAGACGATTTTTCCGACCCCTCCTTATACAAAAAACAAAATTAGAAGCTAAGATGTAAAACAACATAATTGACAACTTTTTCTAATGTGACATTTTGTATGGAATTGAATGGTGGCACTTTCAGGTCGCTCCGACCACTGGCAAGTGGAAATTCGCAATTTCCAGACCCTACTTTTTTCAAATGATATGTGATGTATGTAATTTCTAGATGCAACGCTATAAGCAGCTTTTCGGCCGATTTATAATCTAACTGCATGCAAAGCAAGGATATCTTCTGGGCTTTCAGATAATAAAGTACGTCCGGGATCCCTGCCTTTTAAAACGGTGTAGAACTAGCCACATTTCGTCATTTTTAGAAGGATTTGTAAAAAGTAGGTTCAGCAAATTGCCAATTGCGCCATTCCCAGTGGTCGGAGCGACCTGGAAGTGCCACCATTCAATTCCATACAAAATGTCACATTAGAAAAAGTGGTTTCCATCAAATGTAAACTTTCATCTGACCAAGTTTGTAAGGACGGTTAAAAATAATGCACTTAGCAAATAGCATACATGTAACAACAGGCCATCAGCCGAAGGGGGAGGGGGTGTTGGGTGCTAGAAAAAGTGAAATACCGCAATTTTGGGCTCAAATACAGATAAAAATAATGCTTATACAGACGATTTTAGCAATTTCAGTGTCTGAAATTTTAAAAAATCGCAAAAACTTGCTAAAAAATTCTGGCCAGAAAATCGGAGAAGGTCGGAAAAATCGTATAAGGGGCCAGCGATCAGTGGGGGGGCAGAACCTTGTGAAACAGGTAACACATGTATGCCCCCAATACCAAATACTTAGTGCTCATACATGGGCCGGAAAAATCCGGAGGGGGGGTGGGGGGGGTTGAGTTGAGACCTCGGGGGGGGGGGTCCCCCGAAAAAAGGCCAAAAACGCCTATTTTGCCTTAAATAACCGAAAATTTCCTCCCTCCGGGAGGGGGGGGGGGTGGGGGAGGGGGGTATGGCCGGCCGAGGGGGATATGGCCGACCGAGGGGGAGGGGTATACCCCCTTACCCCCCGGCCCATGTATGTTAGTGCTGCTGTTCACCGAAAGGCTTATCACCGACAGCCTGGCGCTTAACGCCGTTTACGGTACCAACACCATATATGGTACCGATACCTAGGCTAGTGGCACCATATGGTACCCCCACGTTCGGGGACTGTGGTGGTAGGTGGTAGCATATACATATTGTTTGTACCGGCACTATATGGTACCCCAACCCATGGCCATATGTGCCGGTACCATATGGTGAAACTAGCCTAGGGTACCGGTACCATAATTATGGTGTCGGTACCAAACACGGCGTTAAGTGCCTAACTGTTTGATGGCCGACCAAAAATGCTTCCTCCATACCGGATCGGATGACTCAAATTTATAGCCATCTTTCTTCAACTCTGAATAGAGCGTCGGAACCAGACTAAGCGACGGCTCGGACTTACACTCATCCTCAGACCACTTCTTAATCAACAGTCGCGCTCTCTCCGCTACCTTGGTGTTGCTCTAAAAATAAATTAGATAAATAATAGAACAGATCAAAGCCAAACAAACAGACAGAAGTGGCTTTGGCTTTCAATTCTGAGAGGAACTCTCTGGTGCACAGCTCGCGCTGGAAGGGTAAGCCGCAATTTCCCATGCACGAGTCCAGTACCTGAAACGTGAACAGAACGGGTTTTCGGTTCCTTTCTCTTTTATGCGTCTACACTTAAGGCCAGCATAACCACGTGCGGGTCGCGATGGTTGAGTCGTTTTTTGAGCGACAACAGACATTTTTTGGCCCCTTTAGTACCCTCACCGCTGACCCGGTCGCAAATGTCCATTATTAGTGACCAATTCTCGCTGGTGTTTGTCTCGCTGGTCACTTTCTCTGAAAGAAAGAATGCCGACTATTTTTTGTTGATTACGAAACTGTAAATAAATGTGTATTTTACCGATGGCTTCGTCGAAAGGAGACGCATTTTCGCCAAAGATGGGCAGCGGCATTTTCTTCTCTGGGTAGGTTTAAATTGAGAGACTAACTAATAAATAAATTTAACTGAATCAGCACTATTAAAAGAAACACAGTGACTTTGACTTTTCACTATAAAATATGGTGCGTCTCAGTATACCACTGAAAATTCTGAAAGTGGACTAAGATTTCCTTCTGTGTACCTTACCTAGATGTTTGCGACAGTTTTGTTTTGTTCAAATTTGAGTTTGTCACACGAAAAACTAGTATTTCTGATCAAATTTAAATTTAAGAGTCGGTCCACGAAAAAATCAAACATTGGTCTGTACAGCTGATTTTTCAAAATCGCAGAAACGAACGGAGACTCCGAATCTGCTTTCGGCTGCTTTCGAAATAATTCGCTTTTGAGATACGACTCACCAAAGTCCAGGACAAATTGCACATAATGCCTCAAAAATTTTTGACCAGCAACAAAACCATCATAGAATAAGTCACATTAGTTTTCGAATGAGCCATAACTGGTAATAATTGGCCAACAGAATAGTGAATGACAGCTAGACAAAGTTTGGTGGGTGACCGAAAAGCGCAAAACACTCGATTTTTGAAAGTGTCCGACCACCCTACCTTCAACTGATCGTTTGACTGTCAGATAGCAATTCTATATAAAAATGGTTGCTACCGTTAGATGCACAAAAGAACGGAGATTCCGAATATGATAGTCACTTTTTAAGATACCATATTGAATTTTAAGATATGGTTTGTTAAAGTTTAGGGCCGATTGCACCAGATCAATCCAATCTTTTGACAAACTGGTAAAAGCACTTGACACTACTTGAAATGGCCTTTCTAGCGAGCCATAACTGATAACATTTGGTCAACAGACTAGTGAACGGCAGCCGTTCAAAATTTGGTGGGTTATCGAAAAGCGCAAAAAAACCGGATTTTTGAGTGTCCGACAACCCTACTTTCAACTGATCGTTTGACCGTCAGATTGCAACTCCATATAAATATGGTTGGTACCGTTAGACGCACAAAAGAACGGAGATTCCGAATATGATAGTCACTTCTTGAGATACCATGTTCAATTTTAAGATATAGCCTGTTAAAGTTTATGGCGAATTGCACAAGATCAGCCTAATTTTTTGAAAATCGGAGAGGAGTGCTTGAAACTACTTGAAATGGTCTTTCTGACGAGCCATAACTGATAAAATTTGGTCCACAGACTAGTGAACCGCAGCCGTTCAAAGTTAGGGTGGTGCCACTGGAGAGTGCCAAAATCCCGATTTTCGAGGGTCCATAACTTAGGTTAAAATGCAGCTAGAGAAAATCGGATGGCAAACTTTTTCATTTCTTTTCAAGGTCTACAATCGCTGTAAGTTTCACATCTGTGCGGTGATTTTGAAAAATTAGCTGTACAGAGGTCTTCGCGTCAATGTTCGATTTTTTCGTGGACCGACTCTTAAGTGTCGGTGCACGAAAAAATAAAACATTAGTCTGTACAGCTGATTTTTCAAAATCACCGCACAGATGTGAAACTTTCAGCGATTGAATACCATGAAAAGAAATGAAAAAGTTTGCCATCCGATTTTCTCTAGCTGCATTTGAACCCAAGTTATGGATCCTCGAAAATCGGGATTTTGGCACTCTCTGGTGGCACCACCCTAACTTTGAACGGCTGCGGTTCACTAGTCTGTGGACGAAATGTTATCAGTTATGGCTCGTTAGAAAGACCTTTTCAAGTACTTTCAAGCGCTTCTATCAGATTTTCAAAAAATTGGTGTGATCTTGTGCAATTCGCCGTAAACTTTAACAGGCCATATCTTAAAATTGAACATGGTATCTCAAACAGTGACTATCATATTCGGAATCTCCGTTCTTTTGTGCGTCTAACGGTATCAACCATATTTATATGGAGTTGCAATCTGACAGTCAAACGATCAGTTGAAAGTAGGGTGGTCGGACACTCAAAAATCCGGTTTTTTTGCGCTTTTTGGTCACCCACCAAACTTCGAATGGCTGCCGTTCACTAGTCTGTTGACCACATGTTATCAGTTATGGCTCGTTCGAGAGGCCATTTCAAGTAGTTTCAAGCGTTTCTGTCAGATTTTTAAAATATTGGTCTGATCTTGTGCAATTTGTCGTAAATTTTAACAGGCCATATCTTAAAATTGAACATGGTATCTCAAAAAGTGGCTATCATATTCGGAATCTCCGTTCTTTTCTGCGTCTAACGGTATCAACCATATTTATATGGACCCACCAAACTTTGAACGGCTGCCGTTCACTAGTCTGTTGACCAAATGTTATCAGTTATGGCTCGTTAGAAAGGCCATTTCAAGTAGTGTCATATATGATAGTCACTTTTTGAGATGCGATGTTCAATTTCAAGATATGGCCTGTTAAATTTTACGGCGAATTACACAAGATCAGACCATTTTTGCCGGCCCGTCACAACGGGCCGGCTATAT
Organism: Sabatieria punctata; assembly: GCA_030248155.1. NCBI lineage: Eukaryota > Metazoa > Nematoda > Chromadorea > Araeolaimida > Comesomatidae > Sabatieria > Sabatieria punctata. The sequence continues at coordinate 39,823 of JASANB010001469.1, forward strand.
GTTGGCCCGCTCGTTTTAGTGATTCAAAATTTGCAATGGTTTTGCAATTTTACGCGAAACGCCTAAGATATATTGTTTGTCTCTGGCCAAAGATGTGCTTTTTATTCCGGTTTTTGAATTGATCAATTAATTAGTGAGAAAATCGTGCAAATGTAATGAGCTCTATAGCGGCCTCTATTATATCTGGGGTGGACGAGCGCAAGCTGGCGTCCCTTATCTATGTAATCTAATCGCTTCTAAGCGCAGCTCTGCCATTGCGGCTTGCGGCAAAGCACACGCTCCTGCTAGGTTAGCCTAGCTCCGTGCTCTTGCTGCAACGTTGAGCCGTTGCTTGACAGAAAGCCTCTCTTAAGGAGAGCTGCAGTTTCGACGGAGGCACACGACTCTGCTGGGTCACTTCCTAGCTCCCGTGCTTTCCTGTCGCGTCGACAGCGTCTGTTCGACGTTAAACTGCATTTTTGTCGGCATTGGCACACTTCTTGCCATGTTTTCCCAGCTCCGTGCTTTTGTTGACACACCTGAGCCAGCTAGTGCAGTGGCACACGAATCTGCTGGGTAGTTCCTAGCTCCGTGCCTGTCTGCCGCGTCGACAGCGTCTGTTCGATGTATAGCTGCGTTCAGTGTAGTCGGCCTCGGCTCAAGCACACGATCTTGCTGGGATAACTGGATCTCTGCCTTTTGCCTGGTCGAAATTCTTGATTTGCTTGACTCATGATGCTACTCTCTGATTGAGACCATGATTTGACTTAAAAGCAGCAGAAAACGCTGCTTAGTCACTGGCTCAGAGCTTGATTTGACTCAAAAGCTGCAGAAAACGATGTTTACTCGCTGGTTCAGACAATGATTTGACTAAAATATCTGCAGAGAACTCTAGTTCAGAGCTGGTTCAGAGCCTTATTTGTTTGACTCAAAAGCAGCAGAAACGCTGGTTCAGACCGTGATTTGACTGAAAAGCTGCAGAAAACGCTAGTTCAGAGCTTGATTTGACTCAAAAGCAGCAGAAAACGCTGGTTCAGAACTTGATCTGACTCAAAAGCTGCAGAAAACGCTGCTTAGTCACTGGTTAAGAGCTTGATTTGACTCAAAAGCTGCAGAAAACGATGTTTACTCGCTGGTTCAGACAATGATTTGACTAAAATATCTGCAGAGAACTCTAGTTCAGAGCTGGTTCAGAGCCTTATTTGTTTGACTCAAAAGCAGCAGAAACGCTGGTTCAGACCGTGATTTGACTGAAAAGCTGCAGAAAACGCTAGTTCAGAGCTTGATTTGACTCAAAAGCAGCAGAAAACGCTGGTTCAGAACTTGATCTGACTCAAAAGCTGCAGAAAACGCTGCTTAGTCACTGGTTAAGAGCTTGATTTGACTCAAAAGCTGCAGAAAACGATGTTTACTCGCTGGTTCAGACAATGATTTGACTAAAATATCTGCAGAGAACTCTAGTTCAGAGCTGGTTCAGAGCCTTATTTGTTTGACTCAAAAGCAGCAGAAACGCTGGTTCAGACCGTGATTTGACTGAAAAGCAGCAGAAACGCTGGTTCAGACCGTGATTTGACTGAAAAGCAGCAGAAAACGCTGGTTCAGACAGTGATTTGACTGAAAAGCAGCAGAAAACGCTGGTTCAGACCGTGATTTGACTGAAAAGCTGCAGAAAACGCTAGTTCAGAGCTTGATTTGACTCAAAAGCAGCAGAAAACGCTGGCTAAGATCTTGATTTGACTCAAAAACAGCAGAAAACGCTGGTTCAGACTGTGATTTGATTGAAAAGGTCGAAATTCTTGATTTGCTTGACTCATGATGCTACCCTCTGATTGAGACCATGATTTGACTTAAAAGCAGCAGAAAACGCTGCTTAGTCACTGGCTCAGAGCTTGATTTGACTCAAAAGCTGCAGAAAACGATGTTTACTCGCTGGTTCAGACAATGATTTGACTAAAATATCTGCAGAGAACTCTAGTTCAGAGCTGGTTCAGAGCCTTATTTGTTTGACTCAAAAGCAGCAGAAACGCTGGTTCAGACCGTGATTTGACTGAAAAGCTGCAGAAAACGCTAGTTCAGAGCTTGATTTGACTCAAAAGCAGCAGAAAACGCTGGTTCAGAACTTGATCTGACTCAAAAGCTGCAGAAAACGCTGCTTAGTCACTGGTTAAGAGCTTGATTTGACTCAAAAGCTGCAGAAAACGATGTTTACTCGCTGGTTCAGACAATGATTTGACTAAAATATCTGCAGAGAACTCTAGTTCAGAGCTGGTTCAGAGCCTTATTTGTTTGACTCAAAAGCAGCAGAAACGCTGGTTCAGACCGTGATTTGACTGAAAAGCTGCAGAAAACGCTAGTTCAGAGCTTGATTTGACTCAAAAGCAGCAGAAAACGCTGGTTCAGAACTTGATCTGACTCAAAAGCTGCAGAAAACGCTGCTTAGTCACTGGTTAAGAGCTTGATTTGACTCAAAAGCTGCAGAAAACGATGTTTACTCGCTGGTTCAGACAATGATTTGACTAAAATATCTGCAGAGAACTCTAGTTCAGAGCTGGTTCAGAGCCTTATTTGTTTGACTCAAAAGCAGCAGAAACGCTGGTTCAGACCGTGATTTGACTGAAAAGCAGCAGAAACGCTGGTTCAGACCGTGATTTGACTGAAAAGCAGCAGAAAACGCTGGTTCAGACAGTGATTTGACTGAAAAGCAGCAGAAAACGCTGGTTCAGACCGTGATTTGACTGAAAAGCTGCAGAAAACGCTAGTTCAGAGCTTGATTTGACTCAAAAGCAGCAGAAAACGCTGGCTAAGATCTTGATTTGACTCAAAAACAGCAGAAAACGCTGGTTCAGACTGTGATTTGATTGAAAAGCAGCAGAAACGCTGGTTCAGACCGTGATTTGATTGAAAAGCAGCAGAAACGCTGGTTCAGACCGTGATTTGATTGAAAAGCAGCAGAAACGCTGGTTCAGACTGTGATTTGATTGAAAAGCAGCAGAAAACGCTGGTTCAGACTGTGATTTGATTGAAAAGCAGCAGAAAACGCTGGTTCAGACTGTGATTTGATTGAAAAGCAGCAGAAAACGCTGGTTCAGACTGTGATTTGATTGAAAAGCAGCAGAAACGCTGGTTCAGACCGTGATTTGATTGAAAAGCAGCAGAAACGCTGGCTAAGATCTTGATTTGACTCAAAAGCAGCAGAAAACGCTGGTTCAGACGGTGATTTGACTGAAAAGCTGTAGAAAACGCTGGTTCAGAGCTTGATTTGTTTGACTCAAAAGCAGCAGAAAACGCTGGTTCAGACCGTGATTTGACTGAAAAGCAGCAGAAAACGCTTGTTCAGAGTGACTCAAAAGAAGCAGAAACGCTGGTTCAGGCCATGATTTGACTGAAAAGCAGCAGAAAACGCTGGTTCTCTAAATCTGCAGAGAACGCTGTTTACTCTCTGGTTCAGACCTTCAGTTGACCCAAAAGTGCACATTTGAAAACGCTGCTGACTGGGAAATGGGCGGCCGCAAAATTTCGAAAAATCAAGCGGGCTGGGCCAAGCAAGGTGTAGCGAATTGTGAAACGGAAGCATTGACTCCTGCCGCCGGTCCTGGCTCAGTCAGCAAAGCTGTACAGTACAGCTCCAGTGTCACAAGGCCAGTGAAGACCTTCTATCATTGGACAATAACTAGTATGCATGTTGTGATTTGTATACTGTGTCAGGCTCTATACTCTTCCTGCGATCTGAAAGTGCAGCATGTTAAGTGTTTCAATGTAACGGTATTGTAAGTCAGTTCTGTTTACTTTCGATGCTCAGGTCGATGAACGTTTTTCATTTGTTTAATCGGTTTTGTGTTTATACTGTGCATGCGTATGTTTTACTGTACATTTATAATGTGTAGAACAGAATATTGCCTTCACTAACAGGCAAGCAGTGCGTTTAGATCAGCTTTGTTACCTTTGGGCCGGCTTAAAATTTCATAATTTAAAATATATGAGCACTACAGTATGTAATAGAACACCTTTTTTGATATGCTGCTTGTTATTTTAAAAATTGGACAGAAGCGCTTGAAACTACTTGAAATATTCTTTCTAACGAGCCATAACTGATAACATTTGGTCAACAGACTAGTGAACGGCAGCCGTTCAAAGTTTGGTGGGTGACCGAAAAGCGCAAAAAAAACGGATTTTTGAGTGTCCGACCACCCTACCTTCAACTGATCGTTTGACTGTCAGATTGCAACTCCATATAAACCTGGTTGGTACCGTTAAACGCACAAAAGAACGGAGATTCCGAATATGATAGTCGCTTTTTGAGATACCATGTTCAAGTTTGAGATATGGCCTGCTAAAGTTTAGGGCCGATTGCACCAGATCAATCCAATCTTTTGAAAAACTGGCAGGATCCCTAGAAACTACTTGAAATGGCCTTTCTAACGAACCATAACTGATAACATTTGGTCAACAGACTAGTGAACGGCAGCCGTTCAAAGTTTGGTGGGTGACCGAAAAGCGCAAAAAACCGGATTTTTGAAACTGTCCGACCACCATACTTTCTTCAACTGATCGTTGACTGTCAGATTACAACTCTATATAAATATGGTTGGTACCGTTAGACGCACAAAAGAACGGAGATTCCGAATATGATAGTCACTTTTTGAGATACCATGTTCAAGTTTGAGATATGGCCTGTTAAAGTTTAGGGCCGATTGCACCAGATCAATCCAATCTTTTGAAAAACTGGCAGGATCCCTAGAAACTACTTGAAATGGCCTTTCTAACGAACCATAACTGATAACATTTGGTCAACAGACTAGTGAACGGCAGCCGTTCAAGGTTTGGTGGGTGACCGAAAAGCGCAAAAAAACCGGATTTTTGAAAGTGTCCGACCACCCTACTTTCAACTGATCGTTTGATTGTCAGATTGCAACTCCATATAAATATGGTTGATACCATTCGACGCAGAAAAGAACGGAGATTCGGACTATGATAGTCACTGTTTGAGATACCATGTTCAATTTTAAGATATGGCCTGTTAAAGTTTACGGCGAATTGCACAAGATCAGACCAATTTTTTAAAAATCTGACAGAAGCGCTTGAAACTACTTGAAATGGTCTTTCTAACGAGCCATAACTGATAAAATTTGGTCCACAGACTAGTAAACCGCAGCCGTTCAAAGTTAGGGTGGTGCCACTGGAGAGTACTGTTGGCAAAATATTGAATTTGTGGAATACATAACATATACATATACATATATGTATATGTTTTCCGATGACGAATACATATACATAATATGTATATGTATTTTTTCAAAAAATATGTACATAAAATACATATTATACATATTTTTTCAAAGCCAGGTTTTAAGTTGAAAAATGCTGCTAAAAGAGTTGTTTGTGACTGAAATTAGAAAGGGTCTACGCTTGGACCTGATTAGCATGAAATTGATTCAGTGCGTCAGTCAAATTAGCAATAATTTCCACATTTAAGTTCTGTTAAAAATCCTCCACGTACAGTCAGTCATTTTCTGTATGGGAGACCTGTGCAATCAACTTTGTTTTTGAAACCGCAATGGCCAATAATTTCGTCTAGGTCAACTAGCAAAAGAAATGAGCATTTTTCTCCTGCCATTTATCCATTGAATTTGAAGATCTAAATGTTCCCTCATTAGAACTCATTTTGGTCGCCTCGCACCACTTTACACGGTGATGGTATTACTCAATTAAAACACCAAATCTGTGGTTTTTCTACCACTGGAGCAAATTCAGACATTGGCATCCTAAGAAAATGTAATTTCACGCTACGGATGGCAGGCTGAGACTTGAAAATGCAGCATTTCATTAGAAATTCAATATGTATTTTCAAATATGTATTTTAAATACATAGTGGCCTCAGAATACATATACATAAACATATTCTCTGAGGAATACATAAACATATACATATACATATATGTATTCCAAAAATAATACATAATATGTATTTTTTACATATACATATACATATATGTATTCCACAGTACTGGAGAGTGCCAAAATCCCGATTTTCGAGGGCCCCTAACTTGGGTTCAAATGCAGCTAGAGAAAATCGGATAGCAAACTTTTTCATTTCTTTTCAAGGTCTACAATCGCTGAAAGTTTCACATATGTGCGGTGGTTTTGAAAAATGAGCTGTACAGAGCTCTTCGCGTCAATGTTCGATTTTTTCGTGGACCGACTCTTAAATAACAAAATAAATTGTTTTGGCTAAAATCGCCAGGTAAATTGCAATTTAATTACAAATTAAAATTATATTAATTTCGTAAAATGGCCAACAAAATTTGATATGAATTTGATATAAGTTTGCGTTTGCTTGATTTGGCAGCTTTACTGATTAAAGACAGACTAAAAATCAACAAGTTCAGTGTAAAATTGACGATGTTTTATAGCAAACATATGAACTTACCAAATGAAATTTGTGCGCCATTACATATGCCATCTGAAAAAGTTTTACTCATTTCGGATTGACATGGCTCAGGTTTTGAGCTGTTTCCTCAGGGTTTGAGTATTGATTTCAGCAAATTTATGCTTAATTCATATCAAATAACAAATTTACATCAAATTAAATTTCTGAATTTACCAAGCACATTAATAGCGAGTTAATTTCTTCTGAAGGCTGAGCAAGCAATTTAATAGTTATTTAATTTCGAAATAAATTTACTCGGAAAAACACCGCGAAACAGTCGACTACTAATAATATTCAGCTAAAAAGATAACGTGCGCTCTACGAAGCATAAGACCACTTCAAAGCTTCATTCGAAGCGTTCAGCGTTTGCATATTTCTTCAGTTTTTGCCAAAACCTTTTATAGTTTTCAAATTTTCTGTGGCATACACCCACGGAATGCTGCATATTCTCGATTCTTTACCCCCACCCGGAAGGCAGTTGCTTGCTTGACAACAACACGAATTTCTGGATTATCCAGGAAAAAACCGAGGTTATATCGGGAAATCGGTCAAATATCCGAAAACATCTTATAAAGTAATAATGGCCAAAATTTTTCATTTTCGGTGTGTAGCAACGGGAAAATCACCTCAGTTTTGAAAGAAATACATTATTTTATTGCATTTGTATATAGACATCATCTGAAAATAAAGTGTAATACAACTTTCCTCACTGGTGTATGTTACTGCTCAATATTTATAAACTTGATAGACACATAAACTACCGCAGATCCCACAGCTGTGCTGCAGTCTAAAAGTTTAACAGTGGATAGGTTTTATGTTGAAAGTCAATCTTTCGTGTTAGTAGGTTTAGCTCATTCTTGACATTGCCAGAGCACAAATGTCGTATTATGCCTGTGAAGTAGTTTTAAATCTAGAATTTCGATCTTTAACGATTTTCGACCACTTTTTTACAAGCAACTTCGTTCGAAGAGTCAAATTTTAGAAGAAAAGTAACTTGTTAGATGTGATCCGAAAACGCATTTATGTTATCCGAAAAACCGGGTTAAAGCTGCAGTTTTTTTTAGATAAATACTGTCTGTCATTACCCAATTATACAGCTTTTTCATATGTTTATTAGCCTGAAACAAGTATCTGTTATCTGCTAGTTTACAGTACGTAGGTGTTCTTACACATAGTGTTTACATATGGCTCCCTCCATTTAATATATTTAAATTATATAATTTAATATAATTATATATACAGGGTGTGTCAAAAAAAAACAACCCAGCAGAGTTTTTGCTGTAGCAACCGCAAATCTCATCCGATTTGAATGAATCCTGCTTTAAATGAAAGATAAATAAATTCTTGAAAGACTGGCGAAGGCCCTATTAAGATACGATGCTTAGTTCCTGAGATATTTTCCTTCAAACTCAAAACAGAGATTTTGGCAGTGAACAAGAGCGATTCCGTTGCACTTCACAACAAAACGGATTCCTACTGCTGAGGGGCAACAAGACTTTTACAAATGAAGTAACCAAGCATGTGTGGCACCAGAAAAACCTCGTTACGTTAGCCCTGAACAGTAGGAATCGGTTTTATTATGAAGTGCAACAGAATAATAAAAATCGCTCTTGTTCATAGCCAAAATCTGTTTTGAATTTGAGTGCAAATATCTCAGGAACCAAGCATCATATCTTAATATAAGCTTCACCAAACTTTCAAGAATTAATTTATCTTTCATATAAAATAGGACTCACTGAAATCGGTTGAGATTTGCGGCTGCTACAGTAAAAAATCTGCTGGGTTGTTTTAATCTCTGTTGTGCACTGCCAAAATCTCTGTTTTGATTTTAAAAGCAATTATCTCAGGAACTAAGCAACGCATCTAAATAAAAGCTACACCAGTCGTTGAAGAATTTATTTATCTTTCATTTAAAGCAGGATTCATTCTAATCGGCTGAGATTTGCGGTTGCTACAGCAAAAAATCTGTTGGGTTGTTTTTTTTTGACACACCCTGTATTTAAATTTAATATATAATGGACGTAGGTGGTCCGAAGCTCTCCACATAATAATGCGCAAGCAAAGCAACTTTGTAGGTTGGTGAATACAGAAACAGTGCAGTACGGCCGAACGTACATATAGTCAAGAATGTGTTTTCACCTACTTTTGATCTTCATAATAACTTCGTCCTTCATCTTTGTGGTAATATTATTAATTATGCTTTCTACGGTTACAGACAGGGCCGATCCTTCGCAGAAACTGAAACAGTTAAAAAATTGATTTGAAAAGCGCTTGTCAAGATTGTTGGTTTCTCTCACTAAAATCAATTTTGAAACTACAAAAGAGTAACAAGTCTAAAACAATTTTCAGTCAAGTACGTACGTAGGTATATTTGACAAACTTTCCTTAAACAGTGTTGGCTATAAAAAGACCGCCCGCTGGTGCTGGCCCTTTTCAGAGTTTTCCGACTAATTTCAGATGGCCGCCATTCAGTCAATTTTCAACCGAATGAAAAAATTTCAGCACAACTTTCGTTATTTGTTTGCAGTTTGCTTTGACAAGTGCTAGCTTGCTAGACTTCCGTAGCCTGCAGTTATGCCCTTCCGAAATGAACTGACCCAAATTTTCAGACGTCAATTTTGAACATAGATATCTTACAGGGTTGTATATTTTTCCGAAAAAAACCTCAGCCTGTTTTTTTCCAGTTTTTCTCCTGTTTTTTTCGGTTTTTTTCCTAAATCGCGGAAAAAACTCCAGCCCAAGTTCTGAGTATCCTAGACTGGTTTTATGATTCCTAACGCTTTCTAGCGCCTTCTTCAGTCTTTTCAGACCAGAAATACACGTGTTACATAGATATAAATCACGAAACAGGCATCAAACAGTCCCTGACAGGCTCCATCAATAAACCCTACATGCAAATTTTCTTACAGCAGTTTGCATTTTTGTTTTATCATGCCAAATTTGGTCTTTTATGTTGTTTTTCTAACAGTTTTGAGTCAGTATGGCCTATTATACATCGCAAAAGTCCATTTTTGGTTAGAAAAATGACACAAATTAGCTATTTTTAGCTTGAGTTTTTTTCCGCGATCTATGTTTTTTTCCGACCCTTAGGAAAAAGACGAAAAAAAACACCGGAAAAAACACACCTCACATCCCTGATATCTTATCTTACGTACCTACCCTTCATCGGATCTATCCCAAATTTTTCAGGTTAACCAAGCTTTATATGGACTTAAAACCCTGAATAGGTCAGTTTTCTAGTACTGCCGGTTAAACTCTGGCGGATTTTTACTTTCAGTGAACGTGAAAATTTGGCATTGTCAAAAATGAGGGTGTTATCCTTTACACAGAAAGCCTGTACGAACTAATGGGGCGCGGATTACAATCGGCTCAACTAAGGCAACACAATGAACACCTAGATTAGGTCATACAGCCGTGCTTTATGTTCAGAGAGCAAAACCTTCATTTCTGAGATTGCCATTTTTTCACCTTCATTGAAAGTAAAAATCTGCCTGATTTTAACCAGCTGTGCTCGAAAGCCGAGCTCTTGAGGTTTTTAAGTCCATGTATAGTAATAGATTGGTTAACCTGCAATATTCGGGAAAAATCCGATGAAAGATTCGTGAGATATGTATGTTCAAAATGGCGACTGAAAATTCGTGTCAATTCATTTCGGAAGGGAATAACTAACTAGAGGCTATAAAAAGCTAGCAGGCGAGGACTTGGCCAAAACAAACGGTAAACAAATAATAATAATCTTTTGATTCGGTTGAAAGTTGACGGATTGGCGGTGATTTGAAGTTATTCGGAAAAATCGAAAAAAGGCAAGGAGGTCTTTTTTATGGCCCACGCTCTACGTTTGTAATCACACAGAAAAGCCAAGCCCAAACGGTGGACGTAAAAAGCGCCGAAGAAATGACCGAGCGATGCGTAGAAAACCTGAGTGTTTGTCAAGAAGACTGTACCACTCGCGATCCAACCTGTAGACTGCACCTACAGGAGTCAGGAGCTACCAAGGCCTACAAGCACGAAGATTGTCAGCAGTGTCAGGACGATTGTCTAGTAGCCTTTGACGTTTGCAACAAACAACTGAGTTCTTGATTTGGCGCCAAATTCAAACAATAAAGATCGTATGGTGTTTACATAAGAGCCGAATCATTTGTAAGACTTGATAAGAAGAACGCTACGCTTGTTTCCTTCACAGCCTACGAGCCGGTGTTAACACGATGCTTGTACCTCTATTCGCTTTAATAGCTGTTAATTCAGCTTACGGTAAACAGTATTTATATGACCGATTATAAAGTAAGTTCTCATCTAAAATAGGTCTCGAATGCTGGACGTGTTTTGGTGAGACTCAATGTGGCCGTTCACAATATTGGCGTCGAGAATTTTGTCCCGATGATGAAAAAGTCTGCTATAAATTTGAGCGAGACAATGGCGCAGGTGAGTTTCTTACTTTTCTTAAAACTTTCTAAATAAAAACCGCTGGAGATGTACAGTATAGTTGTTTAATAACGGAATATGCGTACCTATGCTTAATGCATTCAGATTTCAAATGCATAATGCGTATGCGTAATTAACCAGGAAAATTAATGCATAGTTTGCATAATGCGGAATTTTCAACTAGCTTTTCGAATGCGTAATAATATTACGTAACGAATTTCAAATGCATATGCGTAATGCGGATGCGTAATGCTTTCAAATTTCAAATGCATAACTTGCGTAATAATATTGCATAATGCGTGTACGCAAACAATAGTATAAGAGATGAAACAATACAGTGGGTATAGGGTATTTGGTTTATTGGGGTATTTTCCGTAATTGGGCATTGGGTTTTACCCAATAATATTTTACACAAGATATTTTGAAGATTTTTGGCTTTTTGCAGATTTTATTTTTCGTTGAACAAAATGAGTCTGGATTACAGGCACATGATATTATGATATTATTATATTACTATATTATTATTATATGGTTTTATTATATTATGGATCTACGAAAACTGATTTGATTTTCTGATTGAAGTATTTTTAAATAAAAAGAATAAATAGGAAAAGATGGTTTTCTGTTCTGTTTATATTGGACAGAGATTAGTTGAATAGACCAGCAGAACAGCATCAGCTTGTCATTAGAACGGCGAGACACTCTAAAATTAACCTCTGAACATACAGTAGGTTTTTCCCACAATGTGACATTTTGATTCACTTTTGCAGCACAAAATTTATATGAAGACAATACTTTCAGCGCATTTCGCTCATTGAAATAATTCTCTGACTGTTTTCCATAGCTTCACAATGTCTTTTTGACAATTATGTAGAATTTGAAGGATTTTATGGGCTTCGAACTTTGCAGTTCCACAAATTCCAAATTTTTTGGACCGCTTCTGAAACATATTGGGTATTGGGTATTGGGGTCTTCAATATTTGGGGAATTTGGTATTGGTTTAATCAACATTGGGTATTGGGTCTTCAATATTGGGTATTGGGGTCCTCAATATTGGGTTTGGGAATCGGGTTTTGATACTGTTTGATCTCTAAAAAGCGCTATGGTTTTAGTGTTCAAAATGGGTTGTGCATTCGGTGACTGTATGGGTGCTCCGGGGTACATGCCAAGCATCAAATGTTCAACCTGTGGAGGAAATGTTTGCAACGCTGGCATCTTTAATCCACAACAACAACAACAACAACAGCAAAATGGTGCGTCTGACAAGCAAGTTTATGCTTCAGGTCAGTTAAGGCCGATTTAGACTTCTGCCAGCCAGCTGGGTGGCACTAAATCTAAATCGCTACTGAGACTTCGGCTGACGGGCAAAGTGCCACCGGGTTGGTTGGTCTGGTATTAATTGAGTGGTTGGCAGCTAGTTAGAAAGTGCTAGTGCCATCCGGAGCCGGGTGGCAGAAGTATAAATTAACATTTATGCAGTAAACCATGTCAGTGAAGTGAAGGTCATGTTGGAAAAATCTCTAACTTCCCGTCGTGCTAAACTGTATACGAACAATTCTGTATAAATTCCTAGCAGATTCAAAACTGTCGCATTTACAAACAGGTCATGAATTTTGTCTAAAGAGATTAGATCAAATATTATCTCCTGGTGTTCAATTTCAAGAATAAGTTATTCTAACATTCTCCAAGCTTTTTAGCTACCGCGCAATAATAACAGCATGTGCTCAACTTTATCAGTTTTCTGCACATTTCTAATAAAATTTTTCTGAACAGTAGTTTACGTTTTAGGTAAGAGTCAACCGGGCTCAGGTAACGTTGGAGGAGGCATAAACTGGGACAGAAACACCGGGCAACATCGAGGAGGTTGGGCGGCCTGGGGCGACCAGCCCGGTAAACAGTCGGTTGGAGACTCTTACGACACCTACGACCTAAACAGCAAGGACTTTTACGCCGAATATGGGGACGGAGGTGACAGCGGCAGTTCCCGGAGGAGACGACCGGGCAGTGGAGCTAACAAACTGAATCAATCGTTTATTAGTTGTTCATTTGTAATTTCAGTTGTTTTGTTCAATTTGTTGAAAGTTTGATTCTTGTTAATCGAGTGAGCCAGTGCCAAAATGTGTTCGCCTGTTTATTCTTGTGTTTGGCGAACAAAAAGGTTGGTGTTCGCCTAAGAAGTGAACTGTAAATTTTAAAATCTTGTTAGTAGAAACTTTTAACAAAACAAAAACCACACTCTGATATGTAAAAAAACAGTAGCATATTAGCTGGTCAAGGGGCATGATGATTCGGTGAAAATTTGTGTCGAAACTGAACACTTTTCTAGTTCTTCATCAGTCCTGTTCATCATCAGTTCGGAGTCGCCGATAATCTGATCGATATCGATTTCCGATTCCATCCAGCAATCGCCGACCGGAGTCAGGTAGGAGCCGGGGATGGCTGGCTCGTAATAGTCATACTCGAAGTCTTGTTCGGTCCCGGCCAAACTTAGCGAAGAGTCGAACTTGACTTGGCTTGCAGAGATGCTGTTGACGTTGGTTCTCGACTCAAACGAGGTCTGTCGTCTTAGAGAGGGAATAGGTGAATTTAGTTGAATTCCGATTGAACGCTTCTTTGGCATGGAAGCTGGAAATAGAATGAATTGAACTTCTGTCAACAAGAACAAAAATGTCAGTCAGTCAGTCAGTCAGTCAGTCAGTCAGTCAGTCAGTCAGTCAGTCAGTCAGTCAGTCAGTCAGTCAGTCAGTCAGTCAGTCAGTCAGTCAGTCAGTCAGTCAGTCAGTCAGTCAGTCAGTCAGTCAGTCAGTCAGTCAGTCAGTCAGTCAGTCAGTCAGTCAGTCAGTCAGTCAGTCAGTCAGTCAGTCAGTCAGTCAGTCAGTCAGTCAGTCAGTCAGTCAGTCAGTCAGTCAGTCAGTCAGTCAGTCAGTCAGTCAGTCAGTCAAGTCAGTCAGTCAGTCAGTCAGTCAGTCAGTCAGTCAGTCAGTCAGTCAGTCAGTCAGTCAGTCAGTCAGTCAGTCAGTCAGTCAGTCAGTCAAGTCAGTCAGTCAGTCAGTCAGTCAGTCAGTCAGTCAGTCAGTCAGTCAGTCAGTCAGTCAGTCAGTCAGTCAGTCAGTCAGTCTGCAAATTACCCAAATATCCAGCAGTTTCTACGGACTTCTGCGAGATTCCACTAATCCTGGTGCTCTGAGTAACCGTAGAAGCCTGCATTTCCTCTGGAATTTCCGGCAGAACTCTTTCCATCAACGGTTGACGCTCAACAGTCACAGGCGTTTGAATTATTTCCACATTTCTTTGTTGATCTTTCAAGTCATCCAAAGTAGTAGCTCCATGGTTAGTTTTGGCTCCAAATTTAGCGCCCAAAGCGCTATGTTGCGAGGCGTCAGTGCTCTGCGAAAGTAGCAGAAAGTTGGCGTTCATTTTGCGCTTCGTGTGCCACCAGAAACCGGCGCCCGCCACCCCCAAAATAAAGGGTAGACAAAAAAGAATTGCCAGAATTATGAGGTTGCGACGAGTCAAGTATTGCCAGGGATCGAAGTCATCACCGGAACTGGGTAAAGAACCCGATTTAAAGGCTGAAATTTTAATAATTCTTGACAACGCAACTCATAAAAGGAGCAAAACTCACGTTCGAAATAGAATTCTAACACGGCGCCCTGCCAAGATGGCGCAGAATTGGACAAAGCTCGCTCTGCGCGACTGGCATTGCTGAAAAACTCGATTCTAGCCGAGTTTTGCGAGCTAGCCACGGTTTGAAGAGCGTCAGTTGCAGTTGAAGCGTCGAATATTAGTTCGCTGGAGTCAAGAAGTCCATTTCTCAGTTTTAAACTGTCTCCCTTAGCCAGTCTGACGCTGATTATTTTGATAACAACGCGCTTTTTCAGCTTATCCGGACTCCGCACCAACCACGTGCTTTTGGCATTTTTGCAAAGACCACTGTGGGCCACGATCACGCCCGATTTTGTCAGGTTACAGCCGCACTGACATGGGGTGGACACTGGCAACGGGATTGTCTCAGTCCCATCTAGAAAATACGAAAATCTGACAAATTATGACAAAAATTGACTGATTTTATCCGTTAAAATTGAATGCAAACAGAATGATTTTGTCTTGAGAAAATGAGGTTTATCCTGATGATCTGTTTTTATTATCCACTCACTCAATAGAATACATGTTTGGAATACATAATCTTTACTTTCTCAAGACTGTTGTGTCTATCTCCTCAACGCATAACTGCTGACACATAAAATATTCCATTGTTTTTCACACGTTCCAAATTCCAGGTCATTAATGAAAATGATAGCAAAAAGACAAATTTACATTTTCATGCTAAAATTACCAAATTTCCGCCTATTATTAGGTCGAAGTTGGTGGAAATGGCAGCAAAAAAGAAATGTTGACATTTTTTGAAACAACTGCCTCGAACTGACAAAAAAACCAGATTTGACGCTTGTAAATAGGACAAAATATGACAAAGCCGGATAAAATTACTTGGACAGACTCCCATGAAACACTGTCTGCTTTCGGCGGCCCTTCCAACGCA
The DNA here is from genome assembly GCA_030248155.1 of Sabatieria punctata. Classification (NCBI taxonomy): domain Eukaryota; kingdom Metazoa; phylum Nematoda; class Chromadorea; order Araeolaimida; family Comesomatidae; genus Sabatieria; species Sabatieria punctata. The sequence continues at coordinate 55,191 of JASANB010001469.1, forward strand.
CAGCGCTCCCCCGTGAGCCGGTTCCGGATCATTGCAGAGTCGTTTTCGCTGCGAAATTCCTTGCGCACAGGTGGCGCTACAGTCGCTCCACGACTGCCACTGCGACCAAGCGCCATCTAGCGGCATATCTGCAAAACCGGTGCAATTTACAAAAAGTATAGAAGATAATAAATAGTGACGTATGTTCTTTTCAGCCGTCTAATCAGGCGGACTGGTGTGTCTGCGCGATTTTAAACGGTTCATGTGTGAGACACAAATTACTTCCGCGGCGGCATTGAAATAAATTCGCGCTCCCAAACGCCATCGGTACCTCGCGGCGCAAGGCATAGCTAATCCATTAGGGTCTTTCCTCCGGGACTATTAGCCCCTGGCCAAAAAACAACTCAATGTCTCTCTCTACTAGGGGAATCGATGCCAAAAAATTAGGGACGTTATTATTCTCGCCCGTGTGCCGGTTATTAGCGGTCGCGCACAATGGCGCTATTGTGTGCAATTAATGCACGTTAATTAGGCTTAACCAGCGCTGACCTTTGGCTAGTGTTTGCGCACAAATGTCATCCTCCTCGCTCACCGGGTGGCTGTCCACCGGCGCCGACAAATTTACGGATGCAGCCGGCAATAATTGTGACAATGGCTCTTAGAGCTACTATGGAAATTAAATGCGTAGCCGACCGGGCGACTGGCACCGCAATAGCAGTCAGCTAACATCAATATACCGCAGAGTACGCTCGTCGTAAAATGACCGATTCTGGCTATTTTGTTTGACGGATTGCTTTGTAGCGTCGAGCTATTAATTGGCAACCGCTTTTTTAACAGGGTTTATGGAAAAAGTGTCTAGGGTGTTTGACCGACCGACCGACCGACCGACCGACCGACCGACCGACCGACCGACCGACCGACCGACCGACCGACCGACCGACCGACCGACCGACCGACCGACCGACCGACCGACCCACCGACCGAGCGACAGACCGAGCGACCGACCGACCCCCCGTGACCGCCCGACCGCCCGACCGACAGAGCGACCGCCCCACCGACCGACCGAGCGACCGACAGACCGACCGACCGACCGACCGACCGACCGACCGACCGACCGACCGACCGACCGACCGACCGACCGACCGACCGACCGACCGACCGACCGACCGACCGACCGACCGACCGACCGACCGACCGACCGACCGACCGAACCGACCGACCGACCGACCGACCGACCGACCGACCGACCGACCGACCGACCGACCGACCGACCGACCGACCGACCGACCGACCGACCGACCGACCGACCGACCGACCGACCGACCGACCGGACGACCGACTCTCTGTCTGACAAACGGACGGACTGAAAATATAAAGGGAAGTACTAAAAATGATGCGACGATGTGAGCGAGAACTGCGGTTTTCATTAAAAATCAAATCTTGCAGCTTTAGTCGGTGAAACAGAATATAACCCCTCTGCCGTATTCGCTGGTAAGTGTATCCGTATTACCAGCTGAGGCAGCAGTAATATTATCGCTGGCGGCCATTCTAATTCGGCGCATATTTCGAGAGAGGGGTAATTAAGAGCCGACGAGCTCTAACGACGGGACAGATTGATGCAGGGGTTGCGTTCTTGGCTTAATGAAGCCGCTTTATACGGCCGCATAATGTGCAGCCGGGAGAGCCAGCCAGCAAATCGTATACTGAGACATACGGCAGTCAAATAAACAACCGACCCCCCACGGAGCCCTCACCCCATAGACAACAAGAAAATTAACTGCGCGCCCCTGGGGGTCTAAGCGGAGGGTCATGAACTCTATAGGTATAACATACTGCACCTATTCAATTATTCTCATATTTTTCGGATTTTAGGTTTACTTTACCGATTAACGCACGATTTTAACTATTTAGTTTTAGATACTTACTTTGAACTTCTTGAACTGTCTGTACTATGTAGAGCGTGACAACCAATGATGAGTAAACTAAAGTAAAACATACTTGTGAAATGTGAGTATAAACCCACAATAAAATGTCATTCTTATCGGTATTCTCGGTTTTCTCAGTTTACCTAGGTAGATATTTGAAAATAATCTAATTGCCTAATATAAACAATTCGTGAAATGAAAGGCAAAAATATTAGCTGTTTCACCAAATATTCTGGCAGTCTTCGGAAAACAGATTTTCACTCGATTTTTAGCGTTTAACCTTTACCTATCTTAACTTACCTAGTCTAGCTTAACGCTCTTGCACATGCCTAACATTTTCACCTTTCTTTCTATTTACCTAGAATTAACTTTATATAGTTTATTTACCAATTTAATAGTTTTTACCTAGCTTCAAAATTCGAAAATTCACCCCGAACTTACTTCGTTTTCTTTCCGCCGGCACACACTGCGTTGCGTGATTCCTCACGAATCCATCGCTAGAGGCCGTGATGAGTTTGAAGCAGAATCCGATATAAAATATGTCGAACTTCGCACAGCTGAAAGTCACCGATCGAGTCTGGGGATAAATCCGCTTTTCACCCTGGTAAATCAGCTTGGTGGGGTTGGATACTGTATTTCCCTTCGTTCTTGCAATAGCATACAGTCTGATCCGGTCGTTTGAGACCGGGCAGTCCGGTCTGTGAAAGCTGATACCTATTGTAGGTCCACAGTACGGATAGATACTGTCAGTTCGCATTTGCAATTGGTACTGTTCGTACCATTTTACCATCATTTCAGGGCTGTGTGCCAAAACTACGGTTCGGTTTGTAACCAACCGTACTTTGTAAATTCCGGCCCGGTCCAAGAAATGACAGGGCAAAAATACGGTCGCTAATTTCCATATTGAAGGGACTGGGAATTTAGAGACCAAGTGAAATTTTGAGTCCGACAGGCCAAGTTCAGATTGGGTCTTGCGAAATAATTCCAGATTAGTTTCTAAGCCTTCTTCGAGTGGCTGACACAGTTTGGAGTCACTTTTGAACTTTATTTCCACCTTCTTTTCCAGCGTGACAGCCGTAGGAGGCAGAGTGAGGTGAATTTTGGGCCAGAAGACGGAAAATTCTACCAGCGGCGGCGAAACATCGTTCATTCTTACTGAAAAATTCCCGGCCGCGTTCAGACAACCACACGGAAATCGGACAGTTCCAGAACGGCTTAACGAACTCTTGCACACGAATCTTCCATTTTTTGCCAAATCCACCTCTTTATTTCGCCACAATTTCGGTTTCTTAGCAGTCCATTTCAAATTGAGGTCTCCGGTCAGAGCAGTTAAGGTGAGTTGAGGAGGTGAAATGCGTAGTTGAGCCGTGACAGAAGTCAGGAAAAGCCAAAGAAGCAGCAACAACATTTCCGTCGGGCTTTTAAGCCGGCCGGCCGGCCGTTGGCTGGTGGGTGGGGTCTGATTAACTTAGTCCATTAGTTTTGCGCATACATAAGCGCGCAAGGCTCTGGTACGTTTGATTTAATTTGACTGGCCGGGGCTTAAAGGCGAGCCGGCAAATAATACGGCTAGTGATATTAGCACGAAATTGATGTCCGGCAGTTGGCGTTACTATAGACGGCTCTAATGCATGGTTGAGCTAGCTGACCACAGAGCCGAGAGCGCCCCCTGGCGGCGACGATCGATTTTCGGCGGCTATTTTTTGCGCCGAAACTCATTGGGTCTTAATGGTCGGGTAACTGTGCTATTTCTTTCTTGGAAGAGAAAGCACCGGATGAGGGGTATTTATCGATTGGAAAAAAGCTTTTGTGCCGCTAAATGAATCTAATGGCCACGCTGCAACGCCACCTCACAATTGCCCACGGGAAATAATTTGTCCGCTCGGCTTTTGTCTAGTTTAGGAGTAGAAGTGAAAGCAGAGTTGCGGTGGGCGCAGTTAGAGGTTGGAACGGGGCAACACGCCTGACTGACACTGCAATTTTCGTGTAATTTATCGCCCGGCCAACGGGAATTTGAGTTGATTGCTTTAAAAACTCGACCGCCAATTGGCCGCTTTTTGTGACAATCGCTTTAACTTAACGTCAAAATAAACACAAACAGTAGAAATAAAATGTTAAGAGCCTGCTCGCTATATTCGAGAAATCATACGGATTCTTTGTTAAACGCAACTCGGACGGGTAGGACGAGGTTTCAGTTTCACTGTCGTCAAACTCAAACTTTCGCTCGAAACCCTGGTGAAACACAAATCAGACGGATTGTCAGTGGGTTAGCAAAAAGCTAGGTGTAGGCCATCCACATCTGTTTGATTCTAGCTACCGTACTTGACATAGTCTTGGGGTTTTTCGACACGAAAACATGAGATACTACGGTAGCAATTTACAGATATTCTGAGAAAACATTCGGCAGTTGTGGGACACTACCCCTCATTAGCGGAAACTACTGTTGTTTGTGTATACACATACACATTTACCATACACAAAAATACACATTGTTTTTTCAATGTGTATACTACTGTTGCATGCGTATACGCATTACGCATATCATTACGCAAAGTACGCATTGCATTTCAGAATGCGTATACGCATACGCATACGCATTTGAATTTCATTACGCAATATTATTACGCATTCTGCCAAGTGTTTGCATATTTTTGCGTAATGCGTATTGGGTCTGACTGAAAATAGCTGCCTTTTTAAATTTCTTGCAAAGAATTTAGTTCAAATTGTCATCAAATGGTCATTCTTCATGTTTTTAGTGTGATGTGAGGATACCAGAAATTCTCTGAGAGCTTTAACTAAGTTATGCTTGCTAATATTTCAAAAAGCCGCTAAGTTTTAAGAGGAAAGGAAATGTGTAACAAATCCTTGAATTTAGAGTTTCGACGGTTTAGGGTGACATCAGTTGTGTTGCATGCTCAGGCCATCTGTTTGTGCTTATTATATAATTGAATCTGAATGCTACTAGACTTCTTTCTGGAAATGATCATTCGACTAAATTCTTTGCAGGAAAGCGCAGATCTCTTGCCTGTCGAAAACATATGTTACCAGGGATGGAAATTTTTCCAAAAAAACCTCGGGTCGGTTTTTTTCAGTTTTTTTTCGCTTTTTTTTCAAAAAACTCCAGCTCAAGTTCTAAGTATCGTATCCTAGCCTGGTTTTATTATTCCTAACCCTTTCTAGCACATTCCTGACTCTTTTCTGAACAGAAATACATGTCTTCATAGATATAATCACGAAACAGGCATGAATCAATCCCTGACAGGCTCCATCAATAAACGCTGTATGCAAATTTTCTTAAATAAGATATTGCAAAAATAAGAGAAATGAACTAATTATGTACTAAAACTGTCTATTTTATTTATTTATTTTATTTATTTATTTATTTGTCGCCCAAGCAAGACAACATGTTAGTACAATGTAAACGAACAGCGCAGAAAGAGTGTTAGTGGGCAACAGGTGTACCCTTATGCTTAGAATACCGTTTAAATGCGTTTTCGAAAGCTAAATTTTGAAAAATTTCTCGCCCTGGTCGGGCAGAAACCCAACCAGGCCACTTTAAACTACCCAAACTCGTAATTTCTCTCAATTTTAAGCTCAGAATACCTTTTAAATGCGTTTTCGAAGCCTAAATTTTCAAAAATGTCTCGCCCTGCCCTGGTCGAGCAGAACTCCAGCCAGGCCTCTTTAAAGCTAATAAAACTTGTAATTTCTGTCAATTTTAAGCTCAGAATGCTTTTGAAACACGTTTTTGAAAGGTAACTTTGCGAAATTTTCCCGCCCTTGTTGGTCATCGGAGCAGCCCAACCAGGCAACTTCAACATTTTACACCCCCTTTGCATTTGCAAAATCCTGGGTACGCCACTGCCCTGTACTGTACATATACTGCAGTTCTTTGATGGCAGGAATTTATCATTAAGCCTCAAGTAAGTGTAAAAAAACCTGGATTATAAAATTGGATACCTAAATAGGGTGCTGTAGAGCCAAAAAAGCTGTTCTCTGAAATTTTTTAATGTTTCTGAGATTACGCATTACGCATACGCAATACGCAAAATACGCATTAGTTTTTGCAATGCGTATACGCAAACTCATACGCATTTGTAATTGGAATGCGTATACGCATACGCATACGCATACGCATACGCATTTGAAAATTTCGGTATTAAACAACAGTAGTGTTTACACATACACATACACATACACATTGAAAATTCGGATACACATTACCATACACAAACAGTACTCAAAATGTGTATTTTTGTGTATGTGTATTTGATCAGCAAAAGTCGATAAAATTTCGAACAGAAACGTAAAATTTCAATGTTTTTGCAGCAGTAATAAACAGTAGATATCTTCATAAAGCCTTCAAACAGCCTAAGTAACTAGATTTGAAAGCTATCCAAGGTTTCAAGCAGCAGACATTGAGAGATTTGGCTTTCCTAGCATTTCTGACTGAAAATCTACCAAAAATATTGCATTTTCAGTACAATACACATACACAAACATACACAAAAATACACAATGTTTTGTTGAATGTGTATACACAAATTACCATACACATTTGAAGGTAAATGTGTATACACATACACATACACATACACAAACGGAAAATCCAATACCAAACAACAGTAGCGGAAACCTACCGTATTAACTAAGACTATGATTGAATCTAAAAGTAAAGTCTAACTTCATCCGAAGGTTCATTCATCCCGAACCTACGTAGAAGCCTAAAACCTGATCACAGTGCTGAATAGAAGCCCTCGGTTCCAAATAAGTGAGGGACAGTGTCACTGCATCTAAATCGGATAATCAGCGCGTCATGCTTAAGTGAAATGCACGCCGCTTCCCTCACAATTCGGCAGCGAAACCTAGCTTAGCCTGTACACCCTTTACCCATTTTTTGTAAGGAATTGTCACCAGTGAACTATACTAGCTAAGGCAATCTTGATTTCTGGTCATAAATTGATGAAATTATCTCGAAAGATAATCACTGGCGATAGTGAATCACAAATTAGGGCGCAACTTGCACTTTCTGCCATTACTTCCTTCCAAACCTGTACGACCGTTAGACAGACTGACTGATGGAACAAGAACAAGAAGCAGAAGAAATCGAGCGATCTTCTTTCAATCGCCTCAAAATAGAGTCTGAATTCGCCGGAAATCTCAGTAAATTCAAATGTTGCAACAAACTGGGTATCAAAGTGCGAATTTTACTTATCTGCCTGCTCGAAATGATTCTTCTTACCTACCAACTTTGCACTTCAATTTTAATCTATCTGAAAGGCTCTAAATGGTTATTTCTGGCCTGGAAAACGCAACCTTATTTGGCTTATTTGTGGTACGTAATGCCCACCACTATGTTCTGCTTGAATTTGGCAGTCTTACTGCCCTGCATAACTGGAGTGGCTTGTCTGCTACAAGCCATAATATCAAACAAACCAAAATTGGTCATTCCGCACGTGGTCATGCAAATTATTGTTATTTTAATGCTAATTATATTAGCTGTGGTCTTCTTTGTTATTCTCTCTCCGATGCCTCAAAGTATGTACGCCAGAAGACTAGCTGACATTACAGGTATAGCTTAGAAATGTTGGTGCAAAAATTTGCATAAAGCGGTTTGCAGGTTCTACATTCGGTAGCGGAGTTGCTGGTATTGGAAATGTAATTAAAGGGCTGGAAATTTATGAAAAAATGCAAAAAGAACGGAAAAAATTGGAAAATTCTACAAATTTGAATAGTGTGGCTAAAGAAAGAGATTTGGTTTACACACAGAAACCGCTGACTAATTTGCAAATCAGCTACCGCATTTGGAAGAATTTTGACAGCGGCATAATTATGTTGCTAGCCATGGTAGCTTGTTTTACGACAGCCTTGGTTGAAATCTGCTTTCTAATTGTGGTTTTGCAATGTTATTATTACCTATTAGAATTGGAAAAGATGTCACACTGTGTATAAAATCAACTTATCACTAGAGTGCGAACAATACCTGAAAAACCCAATACCCCAATACCCAATACCAATACCTGAGACCCCCAATACCCCAATACCCAATACCCAATACCCAATACTTGCGTAGCTGGGCCAAAAATTACATTTCAGTGGACAGGTACATTCCAGTTGTGTACACAAGATTTTTGGCACTGCAATTAAAATTTTTAAGAGGCCTGGTTGGGCAGTGGCCCAAGCAGAGCGAGAAAATTTTGAAAAACTACCCTTTTTCAGAAAGCATTTAGAAGCCATTTTGGGCGTAAAATTAGCAGAAATTAATAGTTTTGGTAGTTAATATTTCGTAATTCAGTCGTGTTTCTTATTTCCGGCGAATTTTTTTCCTAAGTCGGCTGGAAATTGTGTGCACCACCGCAATAGCCATGGGTACGGTACTGGTACATTATGGTGACATTTCTAATGTCACCATTTTTATTTCAGATAAGAACAGAGAAATTCATTACTAGTGTAGCGCTTAGAAAAGCGTACACTTTAGGAAAATCTACTAACGTTTAGTTGATTTAACGCCAAAACAGCTTCCTAAACCGTATCATCGATCAACATTTTCGATTTTTTCAGATCAATTTTTCCGGTCAACATCGATTTTTTTCTGTTTTTACCTGTCCCAGTTAGTATTGGGTATTGGGGGGTAAAAACCCCAATACCCAATACCTGGAAAACACTCCAATACACCCAATACCCAATACCCAATACCCAATACCAGTTCGCACTCTACTTATCACAGTACAAATAGTTACCGAAGTACAATGCACATATTAAGAGTCGCTTGCTGAACCGATCGAGTCTGAGTATTCAGACCCGAAAATTGAAAGTTGCGCGTAGAGAGCTGAAAGCTGGCACACTAATACATTTTGATAAGTATCAATGTCCTCCACATAATTTTCAACTTTTACGCTAAAGTCCTGAGATTGGTAAAGCTAAAAGCTAAAGTACTCGCATGTCTAGTTGCACTTAGACGTGCGATAAGGCGTTGCGGTGCGGGTGGCCCTAACCACCACCTGGGTCGGTTTCGAGAGGAGTGGCGAAGAAGCATTCTGTGGCCTGGGGACTGGCCTTGCGCACAGACTCCCTTTAGCTTACCACCTTAGAGAGAGCCCTCTGAAAATCGGCTAGCTTAACTAATGGGACCAATTTTTGCAAATGGAATTTCTACTGCACTAAATGAGACTTTGCACTTTAAAATTGGGGCTTTTACATTACTTTTAGACTTGTTTATGAATAAACAATCGAATTCCATTTTTGGGGAAAAATTTTTTTTCGACCCCCTTTCCAGGGGCATAACTCTGCTGGGAACCTCTCTAGACCGTTCTTTATATTTAAAATTATTGTAGCTCTATGTCTTAGCTACACGCTGGTATAAAACATTGAGCTCAAGGAAAAAAAGTGAGATATTTGCGTTCAAAACCTAAAAATCAAGCTTTCTATATGTTTATTATTAGGTGCTTAGGCAGTTCCAGTCGGTTCCCATTTGCATAATCGCTGTCACCAGCTTTCGGTGGCCTGGGTTGGGCTTTGTGCGGCAATAAACTTGCCCCGCCGAGTGGATGAGCGCACGACCACGCGCTAAACCACTACACCAACTGTGCCGGCAAGGTAATGTAACACAACATATAGTACTGTACTATGCAGTGTGCAGTTTATTGCTTACATTTACTTGTTTGTGTGTAGTTGCCATGCACCCACTGGTTCTAATCTTACGTAAGTCCGTCTTCTGTTCTCTCTCAGTGCACAACAAGCGCCTTCTGATCAGTTTCAGTGGTGATTCAGTTCAAGTCTATTACTGGAATCGACTGCTACTCATCTCTGTCCGAGTGCAGTGACAAGTGCGAGGATGGAACCTGTCACCTGAGCGTCACACCTGCCGGCAAGAGTCAATGGTGTTGCAGGGCCTCTGACGACGACGGAGCCACAACAATAACCAAGTATGCTTGATAGAGATTGCTGTTCTTCACTGTCATGCGCTTTACCACAGTGTTCATACGTATATGGCATCACTTAACTACCCTAGGAACCCTAAAGTAACTGATTTCATAGCTGTTGCAGCTACGTATGCATGTGAGAGGTGCAGCTTGGTACTGTAGCTAAAACACAACGTGTGTGTGTGTGTGTGTGTTTGTGTTGCAGGTGGTGGGTGATACTGCTGATCGTTCTGGCTGTGGTGGTGGTGGTGGTCGGGGGCATTGTGGCGCTTGTCATTGGCATTTGCTGCTGCTGCTGCAAACGTCGTTAGTCACTCTTGCCTACTAGCTGTATTCTGTTCTGCAGATTGTCCAATAAAATTCACATTAATTTGGCGCATGAATGTTCTGTTTTGTGGGCTGCCATAGCGATCGTGTAGTAACGTGACGTATGAATGACAGTAAAGAACTATAAAAGAAGAGATTATGTACAGTCAGGCACTTAACGCCGTTTATGCTACTGACGGTGATGGTACCGGTACCATATATGGTACACCCACATTCGGGCCTTTGGTAGTACCATATAAGGTACCGGCACCATATATGACACCCCTACCTTCGCGTTGGTACCAGTACCGGTACCATATATGGTACCACTCTACTCTGTTCAGATTTCTTACCATACTATATGTGGTACCATCACCGGTATGCATGGCCATGGGTAGGGGTTGTAATTTGCGTGAAAACAAATCAGTTTAACCAATCACAGATATCATCCTGCTTATCAGAACTTGCTTCCATGCCGTTGCTTTCGAATTGCTTTCATACTTCTGCTCACACGTGCAGGCGTTTGAAAAAGGAGTGCAAGACTTGACACGTCTAAAATCTGTTTACATAGTGCTATTGTGTTAAGACCAGTGTGCGATATTATAAGCGCTGTTATCAGCTTTCAATCTAGCTCTTAAGTCATTTTTGCATGTACGATGGAGTCTACGGTTAACGGCTGTGCAGTTTTAGTAGCAAATTACTGTGAAACTGGCCTGTCACAGAAAGACTTGCTCAGGCTTGACACAGACAGGCTGCTTGCTCAGGACTGCTCATTTGCATTGTCAGTTCATTTACAAATTTTTGGTTCTCTATCTTTTCCCAGTCTTGGCGTTGGCGGGCTTTCTGCTCACCAGCCCATATTTAGCTAAACTGTTATGTCTGATTCGCAAAAAGAAAGGCACTGCTCAGCACTATTTCTCGCTGAGCATAATATTCGGAGATTTTGTGGGATTGCTCACTATACTACTGGTACTATTGTGGACCAGTGTTGGTCAGTTCACAGATGCTATTAACCACGTTAACGGTATATTCGCCTGCTGTGTCGGCATCAGTTATGTGGGAGTGTCAATAACTTATTTTATTTTGAACCTGGTGCGCTATGTAGCAGTTCAGAAGCCGATCTGGTACCGCAACCACGTTTCCACCAAGAAGTTGATGACACCTGTGGTACTAGGATGGCTAGTTTCCATTGTTCTGATGGCATCTTGCACCCTTTACATGGAATTCTGCAGAGACATTCTGCATGAAATGACACCAGTCAACACTCCACAGCAGAATTCTTTTGTTGAGTCATTCAACCACTACATCAAGTATGGTGTACAAACCTTCACTGCTGCGAATTTGCCATTCTACAAAGGTCTCCTTATTGATCTGCTGGCTATTTTCGTGCTACCTCTCCCTCCTCAGCCTAATCAAAAAAGTCCTAGCGAGCTATTCCTGGGTGGCCCTGCTCGCTTCCCATTCCAAATTGTTCCGGCTCGAAAAAGGAGGGAGGAAAGAGGTGAACGACCAGGTCTGGAGGGAGACACCTGGCGATCTACAAGATGTGCTACAACATTCTCCAATCGACAGACGTGGTTCCTACAGAGTGGGTCAAAAGGTTCGAGTCAGAAGACCTCACACACCCAATTGCCGAAGTCCATGGTCCAAGCCACTCACTGTCGTGCAAGTGCTGGGGGACTGGATGCAAAAGCTGTCAGATGGACAGTTGTGGAATCCACGAAGAATGCGTCAAGTGTTTGATGAGTTACCTCAACAACCTGGCGACAAATGTAAATACCTGGTAAATGCAAACAATAACGTGCAGACAACTTGGTACAGAACTACAATGCATTATAACAACAAGTAAACCCCGAACCCACCGAAGGCAGCCTGCCTCACTTTTTTGGCAAGGACTCTTTCTTATGTCAACATTTACTCAATATCTAATGTATGAAGTACAATTTGGTTATCGTTCAAAACAGTGACTTTGCGTGTTCTACAGATCATGAAAAACTCGTACAAATTCCAGGCACCATTAAACAGTATCTTAGCATAAAAGGCACCTAATCCAAGTATAGTTTGCACCAAACTCATGCTTGCAATTCTCTCATAGTGACTGAAATAATCGCAGAATGACACCAACCAGTCACTTTGCCCAGTTCCGATCACCAGTTCGTAGACAAGCAGAGCCAAGAACGGAAAATAGCCAATCACATAGACTGCAAAACTGACTATAACTCTGCACAGATTTCCCAGCTTCTTGCTGGTTCGCAGCACAGCCTGTTCGCGTCTTTTGCGGATTAGCACGTAAATTGTGAGCACAAAGACTGCAGTTGTAACCAGAACTACAACGCAAAGTAGCACCACTGTCACTGTCTCCACTACAGTAAATAAGGCCAGATGCTGACTGTCAACGTACTGTACATTCATGTAAAGGGTGCAAGATACCATCAGAACAATGGAAACTAGCCATCCTAGTACCACAGGCGTCATCAACTTCTTGGTGGAAACGTGGTTGCGGTACCAGATTGGCTTCTGAACTGCTACATAGCGCACCAGGTTCAAAATAAAATAAGTTATTGATACTCCCACATAACTGATGCTGATACAGCAGGCGAATATGCGGTTAACGTGGTTAATAGCATCTGAAAACTGACCAACACTGGTCCACAATAGTACCAGTAGTATAGCGAACAATCCCACAAAATCTCCGAATATTATGCTCAGCGAGAAATAGTGCTGAGCAGTGCCCTTCTTTTTGCGAATCAGACACAACAGTTTAGCTAAATATGGGCTGGTGAGCAGAAAGCCCGCCAACGCCAAGACTGGGAAAAGATAGAGAACCAAGACTTTGTAAATGAACTGCACATGAAGCAGTCCTGAGCAGGCAGCTTCCAGTTCTTCCTGTGACAGGCCAGTTTCACAGTAATTTGCTACTAAAACTGCACAGCCATTAACCATAGACTCCATCGTACATGCAAAAATGACTTAAGAGCTAGATTGAAAGCTGATAACAGCGCTTATAATATCACACACTGCTGGTCTTAACACAATAGCACTATGTAAACAAATTTTAGACGTGCCAAGTCTTGCACTCCTTTTCAAACGCCTGCAGGTGTAAATAACTATGAACAGCGTTAGGTGCCTGAGACTATGTACAGTTTACGCCGTTTATGCTACCAACGATGACGGTTACCGGCACCATATATGCTACACCGACATTCGGGCCTGTAGTAGTGCCATATAAGGTACCGGCACCATATATGGCACCCCTACCTTCTCATTGGTACCAGTACCGGTACCTTATGATACCACTCTGTTCAGATTTCTTACCATACCATCCATGGCCATTGGTAGGGGTTGTAAATTGCGTAAAAACAAATCAGTTTGACCAATCACAGATATCCTATCCTGCCTATTTAAGCACACAACTTGCTTCCATGCCTTTGCTTTCGAATTGCTTTCATACTTCTGCGCACACCTGTGGCTATTATTATTGTCTGCCGTCTGTGGTGTATTGGTGAGTATCTCGGCTCCCATGCACGCGGCGTATGACATGTAGCGGGTTCGAGTCCGCCTGGGCCCATTCTGATTGCCTCGCATGTGGCCCATCTGGGTAATTACTGGATTGTATCTGGTGTACATGTGCGTTGTATAAAGTTATTTTTTTTATTTACACCTGCAGGCGTTTGAAAAGGAGTGCAAAACTTGGCACGTCTAAAATTTGTTTACATAGTGCTATTGTGTTAAGACCAGCAGTGTGTGATATTATAAGCGCTGTTATCAGCTTTCAATCTAGCTCTTAAGTCATTTTTGCATGTACGATGGAGTCTATGGTTAACGGCTGTGCAGTTTTAGTAGCAAATTACTGTGAAACTGGCCTGTCACAGGAAGAACTGGAAGCTGCCTGCTCAGGACTGCTTCATGTGCAGTTCATTTACAAAGTCTTGGTTCTCTACCTATTCCCAGTCTTGGCGCTAGCGGGTTTTCTGCTCACCAGCCCATATTTAGCTAAACTGTTGTGTCTGATTCGCAAAAAGAAAGGCACTGCTCAGCACTATTTCTCGCTGAGCATAATATTCGGAGATTTTGTGGGATTGTTCGCTATACTACTTGTACTATTGTGGACCAGTGTTGGTAGGTTCACAGATGCTATTAACCACGTTAACGGCATATTCGCCTGCTGTGTTGGCATCAGTTATGTGGGAGTATCAATAACTTATTTTATTTTGAACCTGGTGCGCTACGTAGCAGTTCAGAAGCCGATCTGGTACCGCAACCACGTTTCCACCAAGAAGTTGATGACGCCTGTGGTACTAGGATGGCTAGTTTCCATTGTTCTGCTTGTATCTGGCACTCTCTACATGAATACACAGTACGTTGACAGTCAGCATCGGGCCTTGTTTACTGTAATGGAGACAGTGACAGTGGTGTCACTTTGCGTTGTAGTTCTGGTTACGACTGCAGTTTTCCTGCTCACAATTTGCGTGCTAATCCGCAAAAGACGCGAACAGGCGGTGCTGCGAACCAGCAAGAAGCTGGGAAATCTGTGCAGAGTTTTGGTCAGTTTTGCAGTCTATGTGATTGGCTATTTTCCATTCTTGGCTCTGCTTGTCTACGATCTGGTGATCGGAACTGGGCAAAGTGACTGGTTGGTGTCGTTCTGCGATTACTTCACTCACTATGATGGAATTGTAAGCATGATTTTGGTGGAAGCTACACTTGGGTTAGGTGCCTTTTATGCTAAGATACTGTTTAATGGTGCCTGGAATTTGTACGAGTTTTACTTGATCTGCAGAACAGGCAAAGGCACTGTTTTCAACGATAACCAAATTGTACTTCATACGTTAGATACTGAGTAAATATTGACTTCAGAGTCCTTGCCACAAATGTTTTACTCTGTTAGTATCTGGAATTCTTTACCATGTAATTGTGTGTATAGTAATTTTGAAGGTTTCAAAAGGTATTTGAGATCTGATGGTTTTGTGACTTTGTTTTAGTTATTGTCTCTTGTCTCTTCGCCTTTTCTTCCTTATCTCGCAGTCCCTCGTTTTACCTGTTTGGGTGTGGATTGTTGAGTAATAAACTGAAACTGAACTGAGACAGGCTGCCTTGGGTTAGGGGTATTTGTTACAATGCATTGTTTGTAGTTCTGTATACACACACATTTACCATACACAAAAATACACATTGTTTTTCAATGTGTATACACATACACATACACATAAACATTGAAAATTCTCATACACATTACCATGCACAAACAGTACTCAAAATGTGTATGTTTGTGTATGTGTATTTGATCAGCAAAAGTTCATAAAATTTCGAACAGAAACGTAGAATGTCAATGTTTTTGCTGCAGTAATAAACAGTAGATATCCTCATAAACAGCTAAAATGGCCTAAGTAACTCAATTTCAAAGCTATCCAAGATTTCAAGCAGCAGACATTGAGAGAGTTGATTTTCCTAGCATTTCTGACTATAAATCTACCTAATAATTTGCATTTTCATTACAATACACCTACACAAATATACACAAAAATACACGTTGTTTTGTTGAATGTGTATACACAAATTACCATACACATTTGAAGGTAAATGTGCATACACATACACATACACATACACAAACGGAAAATCCAATACCAAACAACAGTAGTAGAAAGTTGTCTGCACGTTATTGTTTGTATTTACTGGTTTGTGTCTTGTTGCTGTTTGTTATTTGCTATGCATCCACTGTTTCTAATCTTACGTAAGCAGCAGTTTTATCTTCTCAGCACACAAGAAGATTGTTGGTCAGTTCTAGTGGTGTCTCAATGGAACTCTAGCATCGGATTGAAGTGCTACCCCAATTCTTCTGAATGTAATGCTAACTGCCACTACTTCTATTGTGAGCGGGATCTGGATGGCAAAAACTGGTGTTGTCCTAACGATGACCAAGCCGAAAAGCTCCTAAAATCTACACTAGATACGGCAACTGAGTACGATTTCTTGTGTTCATCGAAACTTGAGTGAATTGTACTGTCATCGCAATTGCAACAGTGTGTTTGCATTTTTAGGTGGTGGGTCTATTTGCTGATCATTATGGGTGCGGTCATAGTGATTGTGGCTTTCATTGCTGCTGGTGTTCTGCTTGTGGTTATATGCTACTTCAACAAACAGCAGCCTTGTCAACAGTCTCAACATTGCCATGCCCCACCGATCCACTCTGATGTTCCTACCACTGGCTACCCATAGCTCTGTTAGTGATCACTCTTCCTCCACTTGAATGATTTCTTTTCTATCTGATTCTCTCCTAGTATACAGTGTGGATGTTTGACTGGTGAATACAATTTATTTGTCTTAGCTCCTTTGCATCTGATACAGTTAATTTAATGAGAGAATTTGCACGATGTAGCATGACGTTACATTACAAGCAACTTGGGCACCAGTAACCGGGACTTAGTTCACTAGTTTGCTATGTAACTTTGGACTGGGTAGAAAGATTTGGACATGGCTTTCAGTTTTCACAACATTGTTGGTATCGAGAGGGTTTATGCGTCGGGTGACTAGTAAAACACAACTATCGCACACACCACAATCACACAAAGCAACTACTACACAATAGGAATACACTCAAACAATCGCACAAAACACTCAATCTCTTCACCACTCCCCGCATGGATGTCGAATGGGCCTCTGCTGTGCCTGACAGCCGTGGAAAACTATTCGAATCGATATGCTCTGCCTCTGCTGACTCGGCGTCTCCGATAAGCTGCTCTGCACTGACACCATGTTGACACGATCTCTTGCGCGCCACGTTGCGGCCTTTCTACGCCTTCGTTTGCATCTGTTGACTCGTTATCGGAGAAACGGA
>JASANB010001472.1:0-21474 GCA_030248155.1 Sabatieria punctata
CCCCCCCCCCTGGAAAAGCCAAACCCCCCCCTCCACCCCCCCCCCCGAGACAGGTTAAGGGATCCCTCCCCCCGACCAAAAAATACAAGTCGGTGGTAGTGGCTCCAGTATTAACAAACTGGGTCAGAAATCGCTAATTGTTAGCGCAAAATTCAGTGGAAAAGCCGTTGGAAAGCGAATTTGGGGGTTCCGCTGCTGATATTGAAGAAAATGCGGTGTTTTTGGAAGCTCTTTTTGTCATTTTTTGCTTGTTTTTAGCTTTAAAACGCTATTTGACAGCTTAAAATAGCGATTTTTAGCGTCCTTTTTGAAAAAAACGTGCTAAAAACGCATTTCTAGGCGGTTTGGAGCTTTTTGAAATTTGGGACCCCCCACCTGGGCGAACCCCCTCGACCCCCCACCTGAGGAAAAAACCCCCCTACCCCCCTCCCCCCAGGTCGGCCTGGAGCTGTTGGATGTATGTGGGATAGACATGCAGGCCGAGGCGTTTGGAAGAATGTAAGAATGTAATTAAAGAAAGGTGAAAAATGGTAGGTAAAGAAAACAAAGAAGCAGGAAAGAGAAATATCTTTGAAATACTTTGACCCACTCTGAATTAGGTTTCGCCCCTCAAGCCTTGACCTAATTCAAACGTTAACTTTGCCTCCGTCTTCTACAAGCCCCCAGACGATTTTTTTCCACCCCAAACCGAATTTTCTGGCAAGGATTTTTTGAACAATTTTTTTGCAACTTTTTTATAGTTTCAGACACTACAATTAATCAAATTCCCTTTAAAACAGCGCTTTTTAGCTGTATTTCGGCCGCAATTTGCCCCTTTTTACTTTTTTAGCCTAAATTGCTACTTTTTCGCGATTTTTCAGCGTTTTAAAACTTCCCTAGCCCCAGTATTTTGACTCAGACAACCGGCCGGGACCGAGACCCCGACCCCCCTAACGTTCGGCGAAGCCGGTTTCCTATGGTATCAATACATATTGTGACGTATGGTTTGCATGTAACAGGTCAAGGTCGGGTCCGCCGAAGGGGAGGGTGTTGGGGTCTGAGCCCAAATTCTAGGGAGGGTGTTGGGCACTAAAAAAGCTAAAAAATCGCACTTTTTCGGCTGAAAACTGTCAAAAATCGCTAATTTGGGCTCAAATACGTACAGCTAAAAAGTGATGTTTTACAGGCGATTTTGGCAATTTTTCTATCTGAAATCCGTGGCGTATCCAGGGGGGGGGGGTGTAGGGTGTGTACACCCCCCCTTTGTGGTGGAGGTAGGAAAAAAAAGTCAAGAAATATAAGAAACTAATGAATTATGTACTAAAACTGTCTATTTTGTGCTCAGAATGCCTTCTAAATGCGTTTTTGAAGGCCAAATTTTCAAAATTTTCTCGCCCTGGTCGGGCAGAAGCCCAACCAGGCCATTATAAACTACTAAAACTTGTAATTTCTGTTAATTTTAAGCTCGGAATGCGTTTTAAACGCGTTTTTGAAGGCTAATTTTGCTAAATTTTCTTACTCTGGTTGGGCAGCGACCCAACCAGGCACTTTCAAAATTTTACACCCCCCCCTTTCCAAAATCCTGGATACGCCACTGTCTGAAATTGTAAAAATTTGCTCAACAAATAGTTGCCAAAAATCGGAGGGGGCTGAAAAATCGTCTCGAGGGGTGCCCGATCCGGAGGAGACCCCTGGTACATGTATGACGACGTATGGTACAGGTTCCGCTGTGTCGAAATATCCCTGCCTGTTCAAGCTATACGTAGCACTGGGAGCGTTTCAGAATCCACCGTACGGCGACGACGTGAAGTGGCTGTTCAAGCTGTCTCAGCAACTGGGACTCTTCTACCTTCAGCAGTTCTGTCTGGTGGCGGCGCAGTCGGTGGTGTCTCCTTTCGTCCTCTGGGACTTGTGGACAGAGGCGGCGCGACTGTTCCCTCAGCCGACCTCTCACCTCGGCGGCGCCGTCTTGCCTCACTTGGCCATGCCACCGGTCTCTCAAGCCCCACCCACCTTCACTCAGAACTCTCACACCGCCAACAAACCTCAGCCGGCGGTCTCGACCGGCAATAACCTCTGTACCGCCCGGCTACAGGCCGCCATCAACAGTGTCGGCGTAGCTACGCCGGCCGCCCACTTGCTGCAGCGCTGCTTGCACATGTTTTACGCGGCGGCCAATCAGAAACTGTCGCACCCTCGATTCATGCCCTCCGATGCGGAGGAAGTGTGCAATCTTGTGAGAGCAGCAAAGATCGCCTTTCATCAGCTGCCGGAGACCGGGGCTATGGGTGGAGCGCACATGACCGGTTCGATGCTGTTCAACGATTTCATTCAGAACCTGCGCAGACAGAAGGCTTGTAAGAAGGACGTATGGGCTAAAGTGCTCGCCGCCGCCAACGGATCGTAGGTCTGTTTTTCGGATGCGTCGTCTTTTTTGCCAGTCAGTTTAGTAGCCTCCCGGAAAAGTGCTACGGTCGGTCAGGGATTTCTCGGATGTGGTTCGTGGTATCGATGTCATTGTTGGTTCAACTTGAAGTGATATGGTAGGTAGCGGCTCAGGTGATGACCCGTAAATGTGGATATAGTATTACTTACTTCCATAGAGGCCTCGGCAGACATGGGCAAAGGGGGGCTGCCCCCCTCAGGCTCTGACCTACCCCCCTCAGAAATTTTTTGGAAGAATTTTGTATAGAAAATTATGATAAAAATATGTCTGGATTAGGTGTAAATGAGCTCAGAACAGAATAGCTTGCTTTAATGAAAAATAAGCCAAAAAACCTTGATTTCAGCCAAAAATCGGACTTTTTGGCTTACCACCCCCTCAGCCCCATCAGGAATTGAAAATTCTACCCCCTCAGCCGAAATGCTAGTGCATGTCTGGGCCTCGGGTATCGACACCATTATGGAATCATGGCCGCGTCTCAAGTTGAACTAATACTGTATGGATGGCATTTGCTGCCGAGAAATGCCTCGCTGTGCTACGACCACTTATCGTTCTAGCATTGCAACAGGGTTGGTTGTTTGAGGTGGTATGATGGAGGTAAGCTGAAGCTGTCAGTTGATTTTGTAGTGTGTACTTGTTCTCTCGTGTCTATATCATCATCATCAATATAGGGCTATAAAGAAAAGAAAAAATGGCTAGTGATTGTATGAGAATTTTTTCTCCATTGTTGATCATTACTACTACTATTGATTGTGTTTGCTTTCATGTTATTTGTTCACTGTATCGTTTCGGTTTCACGTGCTTTCCTCGGAGCGCTCTTTTTGGCGTTCTTATATTTATTGCTGTTAAGGTTAATAATGCACCGCTGTTCGTTTGTCTTTGTCACTGTAGTGTGTATATGGTTATATGAATGCTGATTTTTGGTAAACAGGCCGTCAGGCTGGTGCGAACTTCGGATTTTTAGTGGGTAAACTTCTTTCCAACTAAAATTGACAATGATTCGTTCGCAACTATGCTTCTGTCTGTTTATTTCCATTGTTTATTGTTCGGCCGTGTATGTGTGTGTTTTCTAGGTGTTGTTTTGCCTGTAGGTAGTAGGTACACGAAGATCGGTTGACTTCTCAATCCCATCCAAAAATACCCGAGTTTCAGAGATCGTTGTCGCTTGTAAGCTTTTGGTACTGTGGCTTTTCATGCCGAAAGGACGTGGTACTAGCATTTTCTTCACTGTACGTATATGGAAATGTTGCACTGCTTGTTGTTTTGGGTCTTGTCGCGAGTAGAGTTTCTGAGGGAAAATGCATTACTGCTCGCGCGTAAGACTGTATATTTTTTAATTGAGAAGGAGCACCGAACCAACCGGTTTGCTCGATTTTAGGTACACGTTTGTTTCTCTGGGTTACACTTCGAATTTGCCTCAAACCTTTCTGATATGTTACGCTAAAGTGGTATGCCTGTACTGTACGTACATAGTAAGATGTGCTTTTGCTTCTACTGTTTGTTTTGTAGCTTGGGCAAATGTACAGGCCGAATGGAAGCCATGTATAATTAATTATTAATTAATAACTTGGTCGATTCAGGTGTTGATAAGCTTTGCGCTTGGTCTCTGTTGTTTATGCTAAACCGCGCACAAGCCAAAGCCGCTGCTTATTGAATTGAAAACACGGTTGTCGTTCCATGGTATTTCTCTCTTTAGTGTCCTCAGTGTTTTGCCTAATCGATTTGATTTTCCGATTGTCTTATTTATTTAGGCGTCATTATGCAACTTTAACTTAACTGCTCTGTGTATTAGTCGGTATTATAAATTTATTAAAATGCATGTTTCTGCTTCTATTTACACAAATCGGTTACTTCCGCTGGGTTCTACCGTCAATAATTTTTCGACCGTTACGTTTGCTTGCTAACAGCGAACCATATTTTGTACCGGTACGAAAACTGGTATAACTGATTTTCGATTCTTCTGATCGCTTTCTGCTGGGCGCCTTATCTCCATGCTAGCTAAGTGAAAGGAATTTTTGTTTAATTTTGAGTAACACAACATAACCAGACAAACGGAAACAGAACAAGAAGCGAATTCTTTGGCAGTTCTATGTTTACACTTAACATGCATTTTGCGAGAAAGTCAACTTAGGATGTTCAAGCAACTTTTTTTCGCGGATCCGGCTGGTATCCAAATATGTTAAAATAGATGTCAAACGAACACCAACGGTGCATGTTTGAACACCAGCGACCCCCTAGAACCGGAGCTGTACCCCCAAAGTTGGGTCGGTAGCCCCTTTTCGGCCATTTTCTCGACATTTACTCAAACGATCACCATTCACTCGTTTCTCAAGAGTCGGAACAGGCGTGCACATGGTTGGATAGCCCTGACAGTTGCCTTTCAGACGCTGCACACAGCGCGTCCGGAACATACCCGGTTAGCGAGATATTCTCCGAAAATTACGAAATTTAGCGAAATTCCGACTCGATTTTTTTCCGAAAAATCGCTGTAACTTCTGCCATATATGCGGGGTCAAGCTGATTTTTGCTAAAAAGATAAAACGCAAAATGCCAAACAAAATTAACCTATTTCGTAGGCAAGTTGTTGGGGTCAGGGGGGTGTTTTGCAACAGCGTCGTGTCAGCGTCTGAAAGGCAACTGTCAGGGCTATCCAACCATGTGCACGCCTGTTCTGACTCTTGAGAAACGAGTGAATGGTGATCGTTTGAGTAAATGTCGTGAAAATGGCCGAAAAGGGGTTACCGACCCAACTTTGGGGGGTACAGCTCCGGCTCTAGGGGGTCGCTGGTGTTCGAACATGCACCGTTGGTGTTCGTTTGACATCTATTTTAACATGTTTGGCTACCAGCCGTATCCGCGAAAAAAAGTTGCTTAAACACCTTCCCTTATAGCTAAGTTGACTTTCTCGCAAAATGCATGTTAAATTCGTGACTGAAAATGATGCCTTTGTAGCATCTGATAAACCTAAGCTGTAAGTACAGCCGGTTATCGTAACCCGAAAACGGTATCCCGTTTTTAGACGTGATTAGCGAGAAACGGCGCCCAAGCAGAGAGTGTTGGTTTGGTATTTTGCGTTTTGCAGCGTACGGCGTTGCACATCTTACCTTCCCGGCCTATTCCTCCACCCATACATGGTCCGGGGGCATACACCTCCACTCCGGCCGACCCCTTGCGAAAATGTTTGGCGACTGTTTAGAAAAATCGTAAACTTTACATCGATTTGTAGGCGTTTTTGGGAAATTCAATTCGCCCACCTATTCCGTAGCCAACTTGTACCCCTACAGATTTTTTCCGGTCCATATCCTTCTTGTATGCCTTGCCCACCTGATGAACTGCCAATTTTAAAGTTGTTTTGCCTGATCCTGAGCCTGAATGTAAGCCTGAAACTAAGTCTGAGCATGAGACCAACAAGGCATCAAATCAGAGTGGTCGGCGGGTTGGGGGGAATGGGCCGTCTCCCGTTTGCATCGACCCGGCGCGTTCGGGGCGGTTCGTTTGTAATTATTTCGTCCACGCAATGTAATTAAAATTTACAGTTGTTGTTGAAAAAGCTATTTGTTCAGTTCCGTTGCACCGTTGAGAGATCGCTATGGAAGGGCTTTCGTTGCTCTCTGACAAAACGGTGAGTGAAAATGGATCTCTTATTTTTTGTTCGAATTCAGTCAGTGGATTTCTTCAGCCCCTCCTACAAAAGGCGGCGATGCGCGACGTCAACCAAGTGGCCGGGGTGTTTGCCTTCAGATGCGAGCAGTTGCGTCTGCAGGGCAAAGTCAGCACGGCCGTTCCGCAATTCTGTCCCGGCCATTCGGGCACCTTTCTTGTCGATCTGACCAAGCTGGGCCACCCCGACGACGTCTCGCGTGACTCTTACGGTTCGTGGGGAAAATGGTCGGGCGCCAACTACTACTACTCGATCGTTGACAACAGCACAGTGGAGCGAGTGAACTGCGGCGCGTCAAAGAAACTGAAAGAGGGCGCTGAGTGGGATCTGCTGATAAAACGACGTTTCTGTGTCCATCCCAATGCTAAGGACTTCAGGAAAAGCATTTTCTTGGCCTACATGGACGAAAGTCCGCCGCGCTGGGCCATCGTCTCTTACGAATGGCTAGGCAATCCCTACGAGTTTTCCATCTGCTCGCACGGCCGCAGCAAGGACAAGACGCGACCGTTCCACCCGACCGCCAAGAGCGTGCTGAACCTGGAGCGGGAGGCGGTGAAGAAGTTTTCCTCGCTAGATAAAGCACTGGAGGAAGTCGTGAAGTCAACGACCGTCTCCGATGGACCTGCCTTCACGCCCAGAAACACCAGTCAACTGAGAGAGATGGCCAACCGGACGGTGGGCAAGAAGAAAGGCAAAAGGTCGAAGAAGAAGAACAAGTCTAACAAGTATTTTGAGCAGTACTTCCCTGGCGAGTGGAAGGCTCTGTCGGAAAAAGCCGAACAATTGCTGAAGGACAACGTGGTCGTTCAGAACCCGGTCGATTCGGCTATGTTCGGTGTTTTCGACGGGGACGATCTAAAAAAGGTGACTGAAGTGGAGTTCACGCGCTACGAACGCGGCCGGCGGGTGCGTGGGACGCCCGGATTTAGCTGCAGCGACTGCGCGGAGTTCAATAGTTACCATGGTGTGCTGTGCGCCCATACTATAGCTGTGGCCGAATTCGTGGGCGTACGGAAGGACTTTCTGTTCTGGGTTAAGGAGCGGCTGTCCGAGGCGGCTAATGCAGAGTTGGATGAAGACACCGTTTATTCCTCGCCCTACACTTCGCCGAATACTAAGCGCGCCAGAAAAGGTATTCGTTTTGTGACTGAACTGTTTTCCTATATCAGGATTTTAGTCCCTCTCAGCTATCACAATCGATTTTTTGACATTTCATTCACTTTTCATTACAGTCGTGTCGCGTTAATCCAGGCCAGATCAACTAAATTCCGATTAAACAAAGCTAAAAGGAAAGAAAGGTGAAAAAGTTAGGCATGTGCAAGAGCGTAGCTGGGAATCGAACCCAGCGCCTTTGGATTTCCGGTCCAATGCACTAACCACTATCGACGCCGATGCCACTGCTTTTCGGTTCAAAGCCCTAAATTGACAGCTTTTTGTTAGTTGTGCATTAGATTCTTTTGCAGTACCTCCTCACTTTAAATCAAAAGCTTAATTCCAGCTGATTATAGCCCCTAAAAAGGCAAAAACCACATTTGACTCAACTGAAATCATAATTCCATTCAACATTTATATCTGAATTGAAAAATTACGCATGAATTTTTTTTGTCTAAATTAACTAAATCTGGATTAACGAATCACTGTATCATACAAATTTCGAGGTTGGGACCGAATTTCGATTGTCCTAAGCGAACGAGTCATATAACGAGGGGGAAAATTGAGACCTGGCCTAATCTTGTACGGCAGGCGAATATCCCAGCTTAACGAGGCATGACTGTAGAATCAAAATATTGAATAAGTCGTTAATCGATATGGTGTTCAGCAGAAAGCTGGTCAAGTGTACAAGATCTGTTTTTCAGATTCGAATATTTTCAAAATCGCTTCGCTCATCAGTTTTATGAAAACCCACCTTTAGTCATGACATGACTTTAAAATTCTCAGATAGTGAGCAAGTCAGTCTGATATGCCCAATGGCAGTACCAGTCGTTCCTGCGAACAGCTGACTGAGAACGAATCGTTTGAGTGAGGCTATAAAAACCAGTGGAAGTGTTTGGTTGTTCTGTTGTTTGGTTTCGCTACCATTATGGTCGGTTCAGATTGTACTGCTACATCAGACATGAGCTAGCATTTCGGTTGAGGAAGGATAGAATTTTTAAATCCTGAGGCTGTATTAACGGCGAGTGAGACGGGGGTTAAACGGCTTGCTAGATAAGTAAGAAACGACGATTAGCTTATTTTTCGCTGTAATAGATTTAAATTGAGTTAAATCTGCTTTGCCTATGTCTGTATCACTTCAAATTGGATTGACAGTAGATATCAAGAAATGCTGGACTGTACTATTATACAGTCAGGCACGTAACGCCGTTTATGGTACGGGCACCTTATGGTACCGGTACTTAGGGTAGTGGCACCATATATGGTTCCCCCACGTTCGGGGCCTGTGGTGGTACCATATAAGGTACCGATGGTACCACCACAGGCTGCGAACGTGGGGGTCCGATCCGATCTGGCGGGGGGCCGTACGATGTACAGCCCTACGATCAGACCTGCACGGTCCATTTCGTTACCCCTGATATCGTCATCTCGGACGTTTGCCCTTCTTTCACTGCCAAGCCACTCAAGCCATGCTGTTGGGCGCCAGGTACTAAGAGAGTGCCTGGCGTGGTGACGTCATGGTGCTGACAGCTCCCAACGGCCGCCCGGCCGCAGGCACTAAACCGGTATTGGCCTTATTGCTGGTCTCTCAGACAGCTCCTGACGTCGTTGATGTTCCCTCCAACGCGGCATGCTTTTTGGAGCGGCTTTCGGTGCAACGGCAGATCCAGTTGGTTCCCATTTTACCTACTCACTGTAACCAGTTTTCGGTGGCCTGGGTGGAGCGTTGTGCCGACGACCAACTCTTTGCAGCAAGAAACTTGCCGCGCCGAGAGGATGAACCACTACAACAGCTAGGGATGCAGGGGCCGCCGTGACTCAGAGGCAGCGAGCTACCCACTGAGCCAACGACGCGGCCGAACGTGGGGGTACCATGATGCCACTACCTTAGGTACCGGTACCATGAAAGGTGACGGTGCCATATAATGTGCCACTACCTTAGGTACCGGTACCATATTTGGTGACGGTATATATGGTGCCACTACCTTAGGTACCGGTACCATGAAAGGTGACGGTGCCATATAATGTGCCACTACCTTAGGTACCGGTACCATGAAAGGTGACGGTGCCATATAATGTGCCACTACCTTAGGTACCGGTACCATATTTGGTGACGGTATATATGGTGCCACTACCTTAGGTACCGGTACCATATTATGGTGTCGGTACCATAAACGGTGTTAAGTGCCTGACTGTTATATGTGCCACTGATTTCAGACGATAGCGGCAGCGACACAGCAGAGTTCGGTGCGGCGGACCTCGACGAATCTGAGGCTGCAGTAGCTGGCACAGCGCATGGCATTATGGTCTCTTCCACTCCAGTTGTTGGTCGAAGTCTGCAGCCGTCGGCACCCTACGTATTCAGGTTGTCTAGTGGAGACCCCGATTCTCCGTCAGCCTCCTCCAATCGCAAACGTACTTTTCGCCGCGGCGTTAAACGAGAAACTCCCTCCCCACACTAATCCTCTTGTTCAGTCAGGGAAATAACGACAACGACATATATGCTATCAGTATCGGTAATCATATCCATATGGTCCAACCTCACTCACTTGGTACGATCTATAGTATCGCTACCATATGTATACCAATGAGAGTGCGAACAGTACCTGAAAAACGCAATACCTATACCTGAGACACCTAATACTTGTATAGCTGAGCCAAAAAATTGCATTTCAGTGAACAGGCAGGCACATTCCAGTGATGCAGGCAGGATGTTTTGCACTGGGATTAAAATTTTGAAGAGGCCTAAGAAAATTTTTTAAAAATAGCCTTTTAGAAAGTGGTTGACTGTAAAATTAGCAGTTTCAGTACTCAATTCAATAATGTGTAGTTCAGTCGCGTTTCTTATTTTCGACCAATTCTTTTCGTAACTCGGTCGGAAAGGTTATTATACCACCCTCACGGCCCTGGCTGGGTACGTACATGTACGGTACTGGTACATTCTGTATCGTTAAAAATGGCACAATTTTTATTTTAGAAAAAGAACAGGGAAATTAATTACCGGTGTAATACTTAGAAAAGCGGGACACTATAAGAAATTCTACTAACTTTTAGTTGATTAACGTAAAAACAGCTTCCTAAACCTAATCATCGATCAACCTCTTCGATTTTTCTAGATTAATTTTTCAGGTCAGCTTCGATTTTGACAGGTTCCAATTAGTATTGGGACCAATTTTTACTTAGCACTCTAATACCGATACCATATATACCGTTATTTAACTGACTGTCGTTTACGCACGTGTCTGATGCTGTTTAGTAGCATAGCTTTCTGTTTCATATGCTAAATTTAAGTAGCACATGTCTTATACGAAGTGCAATGGAACCGAACCGTCTGTCAACGATCAGTTGTTTAACGTTTCTTAGTGTAAATCCAGTACATTGCTTGTTCTTATAAAATTGTTCGAGGATAGTTGTCTCTGTTATAGACGTACCGGAGAGTGCTGCATAGGGTACCCCTCCAGATAGCGTACCCGGGGTACACTAACTGGCACTTAGTGCCGGATTGTGTACCCGGGGTACACTATTTGGAGACAGGTTTTATGTCATGGGTGTCCAAAATTTCCAACATTACGGTAGATTTAAAGCAGGTCTACGTATATTTTTGCAAATTTTATATCGTTTTTAGTGATACAAACCTCACAAGAATGGAAACGTTGACCAACCACGCTAATTTTCATGGCAGAAACAGTAATCTGGATTGGAAAATTGCATTTTTGCTCAGAAATCGTGAAAACAAGCAGTTTAACATGATTTGCTAAGTGCCAGTTAGTGTACCGGGTACACTATCTGGATCTGATTTTTGTTGCGGAAAATGCTAAGTGCTGGTTAGTGTACCCGGGTACCCAATGCAGCACTCTCCGGTAGTTCTCGTAATTTGTATCTATAACCAGCAGAGAATTGCTGAAAAATCTGGATTGCGGTGCCTAAACCGTGGTTAGTGCGAAGTGTTAAGTCATGATCAGTTTCCGAGTCTGTCACTGAATCCATGTGTCGTGTGCGAAGCTTGTCAACTTTGATACACGGATGCTGGGTTAATTCGTCTCTACATGGCCTTGTTTCTGGCGAAGCTTGGCTTGGGTGCGTTTTACTTCGGTCCCCGATCGAGGGTCTGGTCTAAGTTGGGTAGAGGCAGACCCCGGCCCTCCCCTGTTGTTACATGTATGTTACAGCGGTGTTAAAAACTTGCTAAGAAGCTAGGAGTAAGTGTTGGTTGGGCTTTCTTAAAACAGGAGGCCACTAATTAGAGCAAGGCGGCGGCCGTACCGCGTGCGAATAAAGTCGCGGCCAACCAGCGAAGACATTTACAATAGCGTACGTACACCGCTCAGTTAACGCACTCAAGCGCTCGCCCACTAGATTCGATTCGTTGGGTGTGCACTCCTGTCTGTGCTAGGGTCTCCGGAGTGTTCTTCACAGTCTCATGAGTCGAGATTGTAAAACTTACTAACAAAAAAGCTCCCTGGTGTAGATGTGAGAGGTAGTCAGACTGATCGATAAGTCGGTAATATCATATAGACAATCAGCGATTAGTGCTATGGAAAACTTCTTCATGGCCGCCCTGTACTTAGTATTACGGCGGTTGCCCCCTGTACTTACTTAGTATTAGGGCGGTTGCCGGAATCAGTAGCAGCAGAAATGCTTTAATCAGACTATCAAGTTACCATACATGTAACAGGTCCGGGCCAGCGCGCGTGGAGGGGAGGTGGGTTTTCCGTCAGGTGGAGGTGGGGATGAGGGACGTCCCTAAACTGTCTCCGTGGACCCCAAAGGCCTTTCGAGCGGGGGGATTGAAGCTGATGAAGGGGGGTTGGCCTTTCTAGTAGGGGATAAGGTAACCCCCTAGTACATGGATGGAAGTTGCTGAACATTACATTTAGCAGGTGCCGGCACCATTTGCGGCTGACCTTTTAACCTTACCGTAGTGTATTGTAGAACGTCGGCTGTTTCAATTGAAAGTCCCTGTGAGAGAGAGAGAGTGTGGAAAGTGAGTGTGAGGTCTATAGGCAGATATAAAACACTTAACTTGAATGGTGTGTATGTAGAGGTACGGGTGCAGTATCCCCGCGCCGCCGTACCCATTTAGGATAAGTACGGTTCGCTCCGTACCCAAATAGGATAAGAGCGGCAGTGCACTCTTTGCACTGCGGAAGAAGTGCGGTGCGGTTCATTGGTGCAAGATAATCGTCATTTTTCAAACACTGCCGAATATGGTATCAAATCAGTGTTTACAATCTCAATATGGTTAAATTACACACGATAAACCAATTACTGTATTAAAATACAGGGTTGCCCATTTATCTATCCGGAGTTTCACCTAAACTGCACGAACGTCAGCATTTTTAACCTCAAAATTTTAGCCCTTCAACCACGAGGTAGTTAGGCGCTTCCGTTTGTTCACTTTAACGGTGAACACGTGTAAGTATATACCTAACGGTTGAAGGGACAGACTTGGCTAAACTTATTAGAATAAAAATTCTGAGGTTGTATGCATGTTGTGTTAAAAAATCAGTGAAATTGATTGGTGAACACAAAAGTGACAGCAAGACGAAACCCCGGATAGATAAATGGTCCATCCTGAATATTCGTCCCTCTCAATTAGGCATGCATTGCGAACTGTGGTTGGATGGATGGATGGACTGTCCGTCCTGAGCTGTAGCCCCAGCGTAAGGCCGCCCGAGACCAGATGGGCCAATCACGAAAACCCCATCCTTCCCTTCGTTTGCTGCCCCCGCTACTAGCTGCACACATGCTCGGCGTCAGTCCTGCTGCCACTGGTGGCTGTCCTCGGTTGTCCAAACGCATGCGTGACTGCTGTTGTAGTGACACCATATACAGAATATGGATATGGTACCGTCACCATATATGGTACCCGTACCTTCGCATTGGTACCGGTACCACTAACTAACCTAGGTACCGGTAACATATGGTATCGGTACCATAAACGGAGTTAAGAAGTGCCTGACTGTTGTAAGTTGCAACTAAGCATGCTCTGCACGTGTAGCAATACAAGCACCACATTCGTTCCCGAAACACGCTGACTGCAGCGCACCAATATATTAAGGATCTAAGTCTCTTACATTAATCACCGAGGCTACTGAAAACACAAGAAACGTGGCAGAAAAGAAAAGATGGCACTATTATACCACGACGCCCGAGATCAACATTCCAAATCAACGAATGCAAAACTAATCGCTGTATACATTATTTCATGTCTAGACAGATCAGGCACTATCAACAATAACGGTTTTTGTTTCTTCATTCGTTTTCCAGAAAATCTAGCCGCTCCAATTTGTCTTCAGCACAGTATACCAGAAAAGCCGTCAGTTGCCGCCACTTGCCCATTTGTTGCTAAACAAACCAAAGTAAGCTTTCACAAAAAAAATACTATGCACGTTGCAGTCTTGGCCTTGGGTAGTCTACGCTACCCCCATGTGTCACGACGGCCCGGCACCCATGGAAGCGGTGTGTTTGTGGGTTCGAAACCTGTCGAGGCGATGGGAAGTAGTCGACACAAAGCCCAAACCCAGGCCGTCGAAAGTCAGCAATGTAAAGTAGATAAATGGGAACCAAACCGGCGCTGTCTTGCACACACTGACAGCAAAGGGAAGGGTTGTTGTTAAGGAGGCTGCCGGACCTTGTGTTTCTTCCAGCTCTATGTATAGCAGTTGGCTACTCCTAGTCCGAAAGGACAAAAAGTTACAACAACAAAACAACAAATATATCAAGGTTAATAGCAAAACATATTTCACCTGATTTGGCTCTTGAGCAATCGGCCGTCCAGAGGCCAGAAATGCACCAAAAGCCATCGCGAAAATTCCACAGTCAGAGAAGTTAGATTGACGGGGAATCTAAACGAATATAGAAATGATTTCAAACGTTTACCGGCCACGGATGACCGGTAAGAAGCGATACAAAACTGTTAACAGCCGTTGGCGGGGGCCAGAACCGATGCTAGCAGTAGTGTACGATTAAGATTTTGCAAAGGTGGTGTAAAAATTTGAAGAGATTTGTCTGGACCCCTGGTCTGGACTAAGAGGGGGTATTGGCCGGCGAGGGGGAGGGGTATACCATGACATTCCCCTGACTGCCACAAGCCCTGTAATGAAAATTAACACTTACGTGCTCGTCGATTAGTTCGACCCATTCGGATGGTTCATGCCCTGCAGTTTCTTCAGCTTGAGCCACAATCTCTCTAAAAATCGTAAGGATTATTGTGTCGCACAAAAAAAGAGTTATTACGGCACCTGAACCATGGCAGAACTGCGTCAGGATCGGTTCCATTTCCTAGAGAATCATAGTAGGTAAGCGTCTTCTCCTGGGTATTGATTGCCTTAAAGTACATCATATGCTGTATGTGGTACCTGTACCCATGCTAGTGGCGCCATAAATGGTACCGGCACCATCACAATAGTCCCCGAACGTGGGGGTACCGTCTATGGCACCACTAGCCTAGGTACCGGTATCATATATGGTGCCAGTACCATAAACGGCGTTGAGTGCGCGACTGTTACATGTTCAAACTGCTTACCAAAAGTGTCCAGTGTCCATTCTCTCTTTTACCCCTGTGCCATGGAATCAGCCAGAGGTTCTTATCAAGCCAGAGCTGATTATGCAGTCTATCAATGGCATCGTGAAACTGGAACAAGTATGACGGTATGCGTCCAACGGCGATACCGGTCTTCCCAGCATTTCTGTGCACCAGATAGCGAAAAAATCGATCGATACTCTGTTAATGTATAAAAGTTTAGGGTGATTTAGCAGTTTAGTACCTACCATGTCGCTGACATTGAGATTTTTATTACTGTCTAGGTGGAAATCCAAATCTCTCCTATCACGACAGTGAGGGTTCATGTACGTTTCGTTTAGCTGTGCGAACTCCTCATCAGTCAGTCCAATGCCGGCTTCCTAAATGTAGAAATATCGGAAGCATAGTACAAGCATTAGAGGAGAGCGAACAAAAACTCACATCACCAATGAATCGTTCCAGTGGGGCTCGACTCTTCTTCGGGGATACCCTGATGTTGGCTGCTGACTTCTTCGGGGACACACGGATTTTTGGCCCTGATTGTTTTGGGGACACACTGATTTTCGGTCCTGAAATCAAACACAAACAGAGCTAGAAAGAAAGCAAAAAACTTACGTTTAATGGGGCAGGCTTTCGCCTTTGCCCTCTTCGGCAATTTCTCTTTCTTGCCGCCTGTGCCAGTAGCAGTGCCAAAGAAGTCAGCTGTGGCTTTTTGTTTGGCTGTTTTGCGTCTCTTTGGATCCACGAGCAAGTACGACATGCGACTGAGGTACTTGGCTACAAGTTCGCACTCCACAAGTTCACGAATGTCTTTGGCATAAACTTGGTTCTGTCTGAATCGGTCTTTGGCTGCCCAGACAAAATAAGTAACCGACTTTTTGTTTGAGGGCTCATCCACGACCTGATCCCACAGCTGTTGCATGTCCTCATCTGCCAAGTTAGCCATACTGCCCAGCAAGTCAGCCAGATCTCTCTTTCCGTCCAATACTTTCCGATGCAACACAGCGTACACTTTGTCTTGCTTTACTTCATCTTGTTGCAGCTGCCATCGGCGGTGCTGGTGCAGTTGAGTGGCGACAAGACCGGTGAAAAAGTCCAAAAACACAGGCCACTTCGGGTGA
This sequence comes from Sabatieria punctata, assembly GCA_030248155.1. Taxonomy (NCBI): domain Eukaryota; kingdom Metazoa; phylum Nematoda; class Chromadorea; order Araeolaimida; family Comesomatidae; genus Sabatieria; species Sabatieria punctata. Next base: position 15,882 of record JASANB010001472.1, read on the forward strand.
GTGGGTGCACTCAACCTACAGAAGAACAGTTCCCAAGTGAATATGCAAAAATTAATTTCAATTACTTCTTTAATCTGCTGTGGTAAGCCTCAGCAACGTTTGTTGTTCTGTGACCATCGTTGTCCCACTGGCTCCAGTCTGTCAGAAAGTCGTATTTGTGAAACCAAGTCGCCTAAAATAAAATATATAAGCAAAGTATGATCAGTAAATGATATTAACCTGCACGTAGGTCACAAATTCCAGTTCGGATAGACTCAGCGATCTCATAGGATAACGCTGAGGCCCATGTTTCAGGAACTGATCCCACCACTTCCAAGCTAATTTTGGTGGAAGCAAAGGAAGGGCAAGGATCTGCCGAATCCACTGCCAGGTCTCACTTTGGGCCAAATACAGCGGTTTCAAGCCCAGTCGAAAAGCATTGCGCAAAATGGCCTGAGCAAAGTGGAAGATGCAGCCCAAAATCTAAAATTAGCCCATTCTAGCAGTTTATACATGTTCATGTAGTACACAAACCTCGGCCTTTGGAAACGATTGCTTAGTCGCATTACGCATTCCAACCTCGAAATCTGTCACAATCTTTAGAGGTGACAGTTTCAAATCCAACGAATTGGTTTTTTCCTTGAGGGATTCCAAAACAAATTCATAATCTTGCTGTCGCCGGTGTTTCATCAACACATGCACAAGCGGTCCATAGTTGGCGTTGATCTATAACAGACAGAGAAATAACAGCATACAGAACCAACAACCTGTTCGGTACCACATCACATTTGAAGTTTAACCAAGAATTCATACTAAAGGAACAAGAACACTCTACTCCACAGTCAGCCGAACCGAAATTCGCAAACCCTATCGAAATATTGGCGCAGGCAAACACGTAACAGGGGGCCTGGGGGTCTGCCCCCACCCGACTTAGGCCAGACCCCCCCCGAGACGATTTTCCCTACCGCCATCCGATTTTTCTAGCAAGTAATTTTTGCACTTTTTAGCTGTATTTCAGCCCATTTTTAGGGATTTTTGACGATCCTTAGCCAAAAAATTGCGATTTTTTCGAGTTTTGAGCGTTTTTTAGTGCCAAACCATCTCCCAATATTTGGGCTCAGACCCCGGCCGGCGCCAAACCCCCCTCCCCATACATGGACCAGAAAAATCCGGAGGTGGTATGGAGACCTCCGGGGGGATGGGGTCCCGGAAAAAGGCCAAAAAAATATTCTATAATTTTGGAATACTTTGCCATGTATGACCAGCATTTGAGCAAAACTGTCTGGGCATTTCTCAAATGTTGCATCCATCAGTAAGGTGTCAGACTGGCACAGGTGACTGAGATTGCTGTTTGTTGCCAAAATGACCACGCCTCGCTCCTTATCTGCTAAGCACTTCCAGCTATAAGTTTCAATCATAAATAGCATTACAAATTAGAATCAAACATTTCGCTACTTCTCATGAGTAGGTGGTATCGGAATAGGGTTATCCGAAAATGGATCTCTCGATCCAGCAACCTTGGTTGCTTTGTTTTGCTTCCATCTGTTAAGTCGCTTGCGCCGGCGTGAATAAGCAGGAAAGCTATCCAGAAAATCGGCCGTCGAGACGCCATACTTGGCACACAACTCCTCAACGGTCCTTCTGTACGTCTAAAATATACAGATTTAACAGAATAGGTGTTTACTATTTTAATACTTGACAGTTAGCCTCAAACGGAGCAAATCCATCAACCGCCACACTTTTGTCTTCCAAGACATGAAGATGTTCAATGGCCATCTCTATTGCGGACAAAGACTTGCAATCAAGCATATGGCCACCCCGATCCATGTAGATCTCGCCAGAAGGTGTTTGCGTGAGTCTGACTACTTGACCATCAGTTTGCGCAGATAACAGTCGTCCAGCCCGTCTGTCTGCGTTTCTTGTTCCGTACTTGGCAAATCTACATCCTTTACACTCAAATCGGATGGAGCCATCAAAATTACGCCGCTTGAAATTGTAGATCTTGAATAGACCATCTTGGTCTCGCACTATCAAGTTTTTCCGATTGAGACGAGCACTTAGCAAATGACTGAATGCAGTTGCACACCTATAAACTAAGAGTGCATTAGAGCCGTTTTCTATATAAAGGTAAATTACTTGGGTTTAGAACAGCTATCTGCATGCTCAAATGAAACATCTGAACGAGAAGCATCATGGTCAGAAACAACGAAAGCAGACATGGGCGAAGTGCCCTAAGAAGCAATGAAAACAAAAGCGTTAGAGAGAGAAACCAAACAGACAGGAGCAGTGCAAGAAGAGATAACTGAAAGCTGAATCTAATTCAGTGAACATGCATGTGCAGCGAGGCTGAACAAGAGGCAAGAGGGGATAAAAATAAATATCAACCGGACGTTGCTATAACCTCAACGATTTAGCTATTTCAAAATTGCCTTTTTGTGCGAACGTAAACCGTCTTGTTCGCCTACGTACAAAATAAATTTTCCTTCCTCAAACAGTATCTACGTATCAATATTGGGGGAAACACGTGTTAGCACCTTGCAGGACAGAAACACAACAGTTAGCAGACAGAGATGGGCCGCAAAAAATCGGAGAGGGGCCTGGAGGTCGTTTTCGGGGCGGGGAGGGTATCGAAAAGGTCCAAAAACCGCCAAATTTGACTTAAAAAGCGAAAAAATTCCATTCGGGAGACGGGGTATGGGCGGCCGAGGATGGGGTATTGGCCGGCGAGGGGGTTACTCCCAAGTCCATGTATGTAAGCAGAGCTAGTTAACGTGCACTAGCAAGCAAGCGAAAAATAAACATTCCCACCAATTATTTTCCAATAAACTGTTAACAAAACAGTCGTGTTATTTACCTCAGAGGTGCCGCCAGCAGGTGCGGACTTTTCAGAATAGCTGCCACGTCCGGTGGACTTGTCCAGGTTGCCGCCAGCAGGTGCGGACTTTTCAGAATAGCTGCCACGTCCGGTGGACTTGTCCAGGTTGCCGCCAGCAGGTGCGGACTTCTCTGAACAGCTGCCACGTCCGGTGGACTTGTCCAGGTTGCCGCCAGCAGGTGCGGACTTCTCAGAACAGCTGCCACGTCCGGTGGACTTGTCCAGGTTGCCGCCAGCAGGTGCGGACTTTTCAGAATAGCTGCCACGTCCGGTGGACTTGTCCAGGTTGCCGCCAGCAGGTGCGGACTTCTCAGAACAGCTGCCACGTCCGGTGGACTTGTCCAGGTTGCCGCCAGCAGGTGCGGACTTCTCAGAACAGCTGCCACGTCCGGTGGACTTGTCCAGGTTGCCGCCAGCAGGTGCGGACTTTTGAGAAGAGAAATAATTGTTGGTCTGATTGAACTTCTTAAGCTGATAACTGATTGTACTCTTGCTAACATCTGCCACGCCAGATACTCGGATTATTTCTTCTCGAAGCTGCTTCTGATTGATATTTGTCTGATTGCAAAATCGCCTGAGCACTTCTTTAATCGCAGGATCAGTCCAATCGACACGATTCCTAACAAAAACAGTAACAGTAGGATACACTAGAGTAGGTGGGCCTAACTGGGTCGGAAAACCGACTTTTTACCTTCTCACTCTCTACTACGTTGGCTTATAAAAATGCTCAAACGCCAAGGTTCTTAGCTTAGTTTTGGCGAGTTTTTTCTGCTGGTAATCTGACAAATTTTGAAAATTAGCCATTTTTATGCATATAAATGTAACGTAGAATGGTGACACTTGCAGAGAATCAGTAAAACTCATCCTACTGTACAGTCTGTAAAAGTCCGGATTAATTTCTACCTATTTTTATTAAGGTTTCGTTTCTGGAGGAAGATTTTCGGAGACCGACCCAAATTAGGTCCACCTACTCCTCCAGACTGGCAGAGCGTCAACAGAAAGAAAATAATTACTTACATGGTTAGCCAACGATCGAGCGTCTCAAAAACAGAGACAAATTTAGTCAAAACAACAGCGAAATGAAGCGAGACAAGCGAATGAGGCCGAAACGGAGGATGGGGAACCCAACGAAACGATGCGAACCGCACTTATCCTATTTGGGTACGGCGTCAATTCGGCGCCCGGGGATACTGAGCCCGGGCGGTATGTAGACTATGAAATCCGGTAATATCGAATCGGCGCAAATGTAATCGGCGCAAAGCGCAAAGTGGCGCAAATTTTTCACTCGTTGCGTGAACATCTAAGATACTGTAGCCCGCGAAATTTAAATTCTATTGTCCTTTTCTTAATTTGTCGTTGCACAAATGATTGCCTCAGGACCATTTCTCATTCGCAATATGCACTGTATTTAACCTTCAAGGACTCAAGTTAATACCACTTCGGAATCCATAAGTTTCGATGCCCACATCAGCGTGGGGTATAGGCCGAGAATAAGTTCAGATACATTAGCTCCACCCATTTTCGTCCTAGAGGAACGGCTTTTTAACATTTATATATGAAATAAAGATGAATGAAACGGTACCGTTCGTTCAAGACGAAGTCCGCGTCGATCATAGTTATGCTGGGACAGTGACAAGCACGCCTAGCAAAGCTACTGCGGCAATAACGTAAGGGTGGTTTTAACGGTCCCTCAGTGGTCGGCCAAATCGATAATTGGTCTGGCCGACGCATCAATAATAAGGTACGCACCAGAGGCCCTGTTTTCCAAATATAAAAGTAGACGAAGAGCAGTCACAATGAGCGATTGTGGGGTCTTCATAAGCCAACAGAGTCTCAGCTAGTTTCGTTGAATCAAGCCTCTGCTGTCTTTATGAAGGAGTATCACATCACAACGACAAGAAATTTCAGTTGGTTCGACTTTCTGGAAGCGCTACAGCACAGCTAAGTGCAAGCATTGCATGCAGTCAAGAATTCAGTAAGCGAAATGTTCCGCCTGAGAATGTTGCATTCGTGCACTGGGAGCGATACGAGTTCCGCGAGCAAGGCCGCTCAGTGTATTCCAAGAGCACGATAAGACCGGCACTGATTCACTGTAGATTTGATTGTCTCAAAGCTCGCTATCCGAATGTATCCTATGACCTGCTGATACTGTTGTTTGTGTATACACATACACATTTACCATACACAAAAATACACATTGTTTTTTCAATGTGTATACACATACACATACACATACACATTGAAAATTCCAATACACATTACCATACACAAACACTACTCAAAATGTGTATTTTTGTGTATGTGTATTTGATCAGCAAAAGTCGATAAAATTTCGAACAGAGAAGCAAAATTTCTATGTTTTTGCTGCAGTAATAAACAGTAGATATCCTCATAAAGCCTTTAAATGGCCTAAGTAACTTAATTTCACAGCTATCCAAGGTTCCAAGCAGCAGACATTGGGAGATTTGATTTTCCTAGCATTTCTGACTGAAAATCTACCAAAAAATTTGCATTTTCAGTACAATACGAATACACATACACAAATATACACAAAAATACACATTGTTTTGTTGAATGTGTATACACAAATTACCATACACATTTGAAGGTAAATGTGTATACACATACACATACACAAACGGAAAATCCAATACCAAACAACAGTATGACAACAGATTCCACCTTGACACTGCAAGAAGAACATCGCTTGTACCTGAAAGAACAGGTCGGAAGAGACAG